>RJWT010028388.1:0-15234 GCA_004365215.1 Cuniculus paca | reverse complement strand
GGGCTTGCAGAGTTACTGCCACATCCTGAAGTGCCTTTCAGACTTCGTAGGCTCTAAGACACCGCCCCTTGCCATATGAGAGCAAAACATTATCTCGCGAACCTCTACGTGTCTCCCCAGGTCAGGGCCCCTGTAAGTGACACTCCTCCAGCAAGGTGCGGGTGACAAGGGATGAACAAGAGTGGCTAGCTCTTGGCGTCTCCATGACTCCCCCGCCCCGCGTGCAACTGAGCTCCAACTGGTCCGGGAGAAACCCCGCCTCCTTCCTTCCTCCGGCCCCCAGGATTGGCTTACCGACACCCGGCAGGTCAGCTCCCCGCCTTCGATTGGCTCACTGCCTCATCAGTCAGACGCGGCAAGATTCGGGTCGGTGGGAGGGGAAGGCTTGGAGGCGGTGGAGTGGGAGTGGGATTAGAGGACGAGGTGGCGGAGGAGGGCGTTCAGGCGCAGTCTCTGGTTTGGGAAAGTTTCCCCTGCCAATGACGGACGCAGAAGGCGTCAGGCCCAGTCTAGTTCCTGGCCCGTGGAAGGGGCTCGGGCCCCGATTCCCGCCCCTTGGTCCCGCAGGCCCCGGAAACCACTGGGGGGAGGGGGAAGAGGGAGGGACCAGCTAACCAGGGACCGACCCACCCCCGATCTCGGAAGAGGCGCCTCCGGGACTCCCCGGAGGGGCGGGGAGCGCAGCCCGCAGCAGCGACCCCGGCCCCCTCCCCCAGTACGCCCCAGGGGCGCCGGAGAGGAGTGTCCCCGGGCTTGGGGCGTGACCGTCGCGAGCCGGCCCGAGGGCCCCTCCCTCTTCCCGCCTGGGGCCCTGAGGGCCTGTCCCTTCAGGGGCGGGGAGCAGGGGAGAGAAAAGGGGGCGCTGGCGAGCCAACCCGGAACCTCCCGGACCGCCTCCCGCCCCCGGCCCCGCGCGCCTCCTGCACACATGCCCGCACCCAGAAAGTTAAGTCAGGGGCGAGCCCGGCTCGGCGCCGCCGCGGCCCGGCCCCCGGCTCCCCGCCCCCACCCCCGCCACCGCCACCGCCACCGCCACCGCCACCGCCACCGCCACCGGCCTGCTCGGCCCGAGCGCCGCCGCCCCGCCCGCCGCAGCTCCCTCCCGTCCGCCCGCGGCCCCCTCGCCCCCCGCCCGGCGCTGACACGGGCCCGGCCGCGCGCCGCGGCTCCCCCTCCTCGGCCCACCGGCCGCCGCGGACGCTGGCTTCACCTTCACACACCCCCAGCACTCCCGAGTCCGGCCGCCCCTCGCCCGCCTCCCGCCCTGCGCTGCACCGCTCCGCGGCTCCATGAAAGAAGGCACCTTCCCGGGGTTCGCCCTCCCGGCGCTGCCCGAGGGGGCCGGAGTCTCGGTCCTCGCCGGCCCGCGCCGGGCTGCTCCGCGGGCGCTCGCTCCTCGGGGCGGGGGCCGCACCCGCGCCCCCGGCCTCCCCGCCGCGCCTCGGCGCTCACCTCTCGCCCGCGCCGCCGGCTGCAGCCTCCGCCTGCCGCTCGCTCCGGGACTCGGCGCCCGAGCTCGCTCTCGCAGGCGCTGGGGCGCCTCCTTTCTCTCCCGGGGACTCCGCGTCTCCCCGCCGCTTCCCGCCCTCCCCACCCCTCAAGCCCCAACTCCCCAGTTTCGCGGCGCCTCCGGGATGCAACTCCCGGGCTCCGCACACGCCGGGCAGCGGTGCCCGCACACAAAAACACAGCCTGCTCGGCGGCGCCGGGCTCCGCGCAGGAAGGGCAGCCCGGCCGGGGGTGGGGACGCGGCGCCCCCGCCCGCCCCCCGCCCCTCCCGCGGCCCCCGGGGAAGGCGCGGTTACCGGCTCGGGTCGGTCACGCCGTCAGGTGCCGGCTGCCGTCGGCGCTGACCTTCGCCGCCGACGCTGTGGCTGAGGCTGCGGCCGCCATGTTCCCGTGCTAATAACTGCTGCCTGGTTGTTTATTTCAATGGAGATCCTCCCCCAACTCCCTCCTCCTCCTCCTCCTCGCCCTCCTCCTCCTCCTCACCCTCCTCCTCCTCCTCCTCCGCGTCTCCGCACTTGCCGAGAGACACAGACCGCGCGAGCCCGCGAGCAGGGGAGGGGGCTCGGGAGCCGGGCGTCCCTCCCTCCGCGTCGCCGGCCGCGGCCGCCGCCAGGCGCTGTCACTGGGGAAGGCGCGGGGCGGAAACTTGCCTCCCGCGCCCCCGAGCAACGGGCCGAAGTGGACGGGGGCTCCTCCGGGGAGCGGACCCTGGCCGCGGGGTCCGCAGCATCTCCGTCGGCGGCGTCCTTTCGGGAAGGCAGCCCCGGGAGAGGTGAAGAGCGAGGGGACAAGATGGGTGACTGTGGCAGAGGGAGGGCGACCTAGGGGTGACTGGAAGCGAAGGGAGAGTAAACAGAGGACTCCATGGGAGGGCAAAGGGCAGTGCCCAAAAAGAGAGCCTGCGAGGGGGACAGGCGGAGGCCGCGGAGCGGAAGCAGTGAGCCCAAGGGCTGCAGACGGCGGGGACGATGCCCCTTGACGAAGATCGGGGAGAAGCAGCAGCCAGCGCCAGGTTCGCGCAGAGGAGCCTCCCGCCCGCGCTCGGGCCGGGCCCCTCGGCCGGCAGCCTGCACCCCTCGGCGCACCTCACGTGCACGGCCGCGTCGCGCTGCAGCTCCCGGGGCGTCCCGCGCCGTCCAGGGCCCCTCGGTTTCCACAGGGGTGCGCCTCCCCTGTTGCAGTGGTTATCTCAAGATGGAATGGAGGGGAGCGACCGTGGGAGGCGAGCTTAAAGGGCTGCCACCCAGCATTTCATGATAAAGCAAAAGCTGCGCTCAGTGTGCAGAACCTGACCTGGTGGAGTGTTCTTGGCAGGCCGTGGAATCGCATAAGTTTTTTTGTTTTTGTTTTTGTTTTTGTTTTTTAATTGGGAAGTCCACTGTAGTCGTCCGCGGACTATAGGGGAAACGCCGGAAACTGTCACCCAAAATGCTCGAACCCCCACTTGTGTTATTTAGTGTAGCTTCGGGTTTGGAAAAGCAAGTTTCTTCCAATTTAGATATAATTAGTTAAAAGAAATGAGCAACATTTGTTTAACAGCAGTTATCAAAATATGAAAGCAACACATTTCCTTATTTTAAGTGTTATTATGAGAAAGGTCACTTGCCACAGACAATAGTGTTCAGTGAACACTTACGATGTATCTGGCACTATGCTGAGTAATTTATATACATTATTGGTTTTAGTCCTCAAGCTTTATGAAGTTAATTATCATTTTTATTCTTAACAAAAAGAAAAAAAAATACTGAAGATTTAAGGAGTAATTTTCCTAGGGTCACACAGCCAGGAAGTTGGAGATTTGAGCCCGGTCTAGCAAGCTTTAAAGCCTATGCTTTTAATCGGGTTTTGAACCTCCGATTTGTGGTAACACTACCAGATTTGAGTAAAGAAAATTTGTGTAAATGCCTACTTCACTTTACGTAGAAAATATTTAGAAGGCTATAACAACTGTTATCATGGGGGACTGTAATTGGTGGGTGTGTAGTGGGGTACTTCTAGTTTTTATTTTGTATACTCACCTACTATTTGAAATGTTTTGTTTGAGCATGCGTTAACATAGTAAATTTTTTTAAAGATTTTTTTTAATTAACTGGAATAGCAGAATTATGTTCTCTGAAAACCTAGAGCAGTCCCAAAAATTTGGAGAGGAAACAGGAAATGGAGTGTTTTTTGCCCTGTCTTCCTCTACTAGTATAGTTTGTAGTGTTCCTGTAACGAAGTCTGTCCCATTGCTATACTCAAATTTTCTTTTCTGTCCTCACGCCCAACAGTGAGTTATCAAGAGTTAAGAAAAGATTCTCCTTACTTTCTACCCCTCCCTTTTTTGGCAGAAGTCCAAAGTCCATCAGTCCTCTGCAAAAGATTTCATGTTTTCAAAGACTGCCGTGATAGCTATGCAAATAAAAGACTCCCCATTGCACTGCCATATTACTCATTAAAACTTACTGCATGCTCAAGATACATGACTGTTTCTACAAAAAAATAAACAACAAATTGACAGCATAGGATAATGAGTTTCATGTCCAACAGCTACTCAGTTGCCTTGAACTTGAAGGAATCATGTAACTTCTGCTCTCTAATCTCTGGGCTGTCTCTGAACTTCATGCCATTATTATAACTATATCCTGTCCTGTAGTAAAGTTATTTATGTATTTGTCTTTCACTAGATTGTAAGCTCCTCAGGGCCCGGGACTTTATCTTGTTCTTATTTGTAAAAAAAAAAAAAAAAGCACTTAACAAGGAATCATATAAGGTTTATAGCTTAATTGAATCTATAAAATATAAATAATACAGTAGTTCCCTTTATGAGTAGGGGATATATTTCAGGACCCTGGTGGATGCCTGAAACCACACAGTACTAAATGCTACATACAGTCCTTTTTTCCCTTTACTACCTAACTATGATGAAGTTTAATTTCTACATTAGGCACAGTGAGAGATCAACAATAATAACTAATAATAAAATAGAACAGTTATAGGTAGCTATACGTTAATAAAAGTTATGTGAATGCACATTTGCTCACTTTGCACAATATCTTATGATACGCTAACTGTTACCCTTAAAGGAATGACTTTTGCTTCTCTTTGACATATGCAAGTTGTCAGCACACTACCCTTCTGTGCTGTGAGGCTATTAGTAAGCAATATAAGGGTTATTTGAACACAAGCACTGTACTACCATAATGGTCTATCTGATAACTGAGGACTACTGAGTGGGTACCACATACAATGTGGGTAGGCAAGAAAAGGATGATTCATGTCCCAGGTGGAGCAGAGCAGGATAAGGCAAGATGACATGCTATTCAGAAGGGGAAGCAATTTAAAACTTAGAAACTATTTATTTTTTTTTCTCCACTTCTTTTTTTGAGACAGAGTCTGACTATGTACTTCAGTCTCACCTTGATCTTGCAGCAATCCTCCTTCCTCAGCCTTCCAAGTGCTAGGACTACAGGTGTGCGCCACTATGGCTGGCTACAAGTTGTTTATTTCTAAAATTTTCCATTTAATATTTGCAGATCTTGATTGACCACAGATAACAAAAAATACAAACGTGGAGGATAGGGGGACACACTACTGTAGCACTTGTCCCAGTTCCCATGTCCCCTTCCACACCTCATGCTCCAATATCTTGCTCATAAACCAGGTTTGTAAAAGACATTTTCCATGTTTTGAAGGAACTTAGATTTCTGTGAAATCTCAAAATAATTGTGTATTTTAAATTATCCATAAAAGGTAGAAAAGACAGTAAACACATTGGCTTACTGATGTGAAGAAAAAAGAAAGCAAAGATATAGGAACTGGGTTATTACCAAGAAAGAATAACCCAATAAGGAAAAACTGTGGGTGCAAATCATAAAAGGGAAGGAAATTACTGAAATTCAGTAGAAGCAGAAACTTGACAGACATTGATGGGTGAGGCAACGATGGATGAAACAAAAAATATAAGAATTACAAAATGCAACATAAAATAGTAAATAATTTAAAAAATTACACTATATGTCTTTAACAATACCTAACAAAAATCAGGACAGTATGAGTGCTATAGAACAAGAATTTGTTTTTGTCCGCCTGCTCTTCCATATTCAATTTTCAAGGTACTCACTTTTTCATTAATAAGCTACATAATAAAAATGGGAGATTCTGTACCATTTTTGTGTTAAGCTACTAGCATGCAATCTGATATAAAGAGTATAACAGATGGTAAATAGACCTATAGAAGGTAAATAGGCATGATATACAATGGGCTGTGTTACTTAGCATGTGACCTTAGACAAGTCACTAAATATTGCCATTTTTTTCATCAG
Organism: Cuniculus paca; assembly: GCA_004365215.1. Lineage (NCBI taxonomy): Eukaryota > Metazoa > Chordata > Mammalia > Rodentia > Cuniculidae > Cuniculus > Cuniculus paca. The sequence goes on along the minus strand of RJWT010028388.1, from coordinate 9,421 downwards.
TGTAATTGCTGCAAGACTCAAAATAGTGTAAATTTGCTGTTAGCTATTGCGTTCATCTGCAGTATAAACGAGTATTATGTTGGTTAAATCTGTGTAGTGCATTTATTTTGCTGCATTCTCAAATTCAGAAGCAAACATTCATTCTATTAAAAATATAATTATTAGGAGAAATCAGTTAAAGTATTTATTTTACATTTTGATAATTGAACAAAACAACCATATGACCAAATGTTTTCTTCTTATTGCTTGCTCTCTTTTAAATCACTTTAAAGATTAAAGTTACTATAAATAAATGTTTAATTAGTCAAGCATATTATATAATTTTATTTTTAATAAAAATTGGCTATATATATATTTTTCCCATTTAACATATGAGAAAACTGATGTTCAGTGAGATTTAATTTATGTAGGATTCCTGGTACTGGGGGGGAAAAAAACGTAATTTATGTAGGATCTTAGAGATGCCTCTGCTGCATGACTAACAGATTCTGCTAAGATTCTGCTCTCCATCACTTAGTATTTTTACTACTCTAAGCAGCACAGTATATTCATTTCCTCAGCAGCTATAACAAGTCCTAGAACATGTTCAATCAGTGATCCTGAAATGAATATATGAATGCATGAACTGGCTCCCTTTGAGCCATACTGCACATCGTCAAAAAGATTTGTCTTCCCACTTTACTGTTGGTTTCCTACTTGGAAAGAATGATTCTTCATTATCTACAGAATACAATTCAAATATTTTACCCCAAGACCCTTTTGGGTATAACTACTCACTAGACGTGTCTCTGTTACTGCTTAAAAACAGTAACAGGTGCTTAATATCATTCCACTCATCCAGAGTGTTCTGGAGTCAGACTCACGTGTTGCAAACCTGGCTCTTTGTAAATATAGGCAAATTGCATAGCATTTCTACAAATCCTGTCCAGTGCAATAGAGCAAGAAAATGAAAATGAATAACAGCAATAAAATCACCTTTATTCACTGGTGTGGTAATGTGCATATAAAATTCAAAAGAACCTGTTAGCTTCTACAACAAATGAAGGATTACAGGATACAAGGTCAATAAACAGAAATCAATTGTATTTCTGTATATCAGCAAGAAACGATTAAAAATGAAAATTTTAATTTTCTATTTATAAGAGTTTAAAATACATCAAACTCTTAGGAATCATTTTAATAATCTACAAAAAAATCTACATTGAACAAAAAAATTGCTAATAGAAATTTGCGAGGCCTGATTAAAAGGAGAGATGAGTAGCCTCAATATTAAAATGACAGGTCTTCCAAAATCTATAGATTTCATGTAATTCTAATCAAAATGCTAGCACAATTTTTAAATAAAAGTTAAGATGTGAGTTCTAAACTTTACAAGGAAGTATATATTACCTGGAATAGCAAAGACAAACCAAAAAACACATGTTAGATGACTTTCATTACTGATTTCAAGACTTATTTAAAGCTTCAATAATGAAGACAGTGTAATATTGGTGTAAGAACAGACAAATAGAATAATGGAACAAATTCAGAGACCAGAAATACACTCCCAAGTTTATGGTCAACTAATTTGGTATAAAGTTATCAAAGGAGTTCAATAGAGAAAGGAAAGCTTTGTCAATAAATAGCACTGGAATAACTAGATATTACTTGGAGAAAATGAATATTGATTGATTCACACCTCCCACCATGTACAAGAGTGAGTTAGGGACGGATCATAGACTTTAATGTTAAAGCCCATAAAGTCCCTAGAAAGAGATGTGGGATAATAAATATCATTACAACTTTATGGTAAGCAACTTTTTGTTTTTGTTTTTGTTTTTGTTTTAACAAAACCTGTAAGACATTGTGTTAGTCAATACACAAATCATATTTCTGCATACAGAAGAGTCAGATAGGAAAGAGGTAGGATGAGATATGGTTCCCAAATTCACACCCCCATGACCCATTTCCTTCAACTAGGCCCCATGTCCCAGTAACTCATTTAGCTCTGAACTCATCAGTGGATTAAAGTCCAGAGCAGGTTAGCATCCTCATGATCTGATCACGTCCCAAAAGCACATCAACTGGCCTTTGGGCAACATTTTAGAGCAAAACCACAGCAGACACTATAAAAAAAAAATGATATGTTGGACTTCATTAAACTCATCATAAAAGCAATAAACTTCTAATCAAAAATGCCATTAGCAAAATGAAAAGGGAAATGCAGTCCACGGGTTGGGAAAACATATTTGTGATACAACTATGGGACAAAGTAACTATCAAGAATAAAGAATACCTATAAATTGATAATCACATAAACAGTTGAATAGCAAAATGAACAGACTTGAAAGCTACTTCACAGCAGTGTGCAGAGTAGCTGACAAATATATGAAAAAATGCTTGAAGTCAGTAGTCCTCAAGGAGATAGTACAAATTAGAAGCACAGTAGATACCACTTACTCACTAGAATGTCTAAAATTATTAAGACTGACAATACCAACCATTGGTGAGAATGTGGAGCAATTGGAACTCTCCCTGATTGCTGGCAGGATTATACTTCCACACTGGGAAACAGTGTGGCACTTCCTAGAAAATTAAGCATGGACAACTCTATGCAACAATTCTTTGAGATACTTACCTAAGAGACATGAAAACGTATGTACACTAAAAGACTTTGCAAAGCACTTACAGTAGTTTTATTCCTAATAGTGAAAACCTGGAACCTAATTTCCATCATAAAAGTAGGTGGAGGAATAAATTGTGGTACACTCATGCAATGGAATACCACTCAACAATAAAAAGGAACAAATTACTGATATGAACAATACAGGCATGACTCTATTATTATATAGTGATGAAAGTTGGCATAACAATTGTAGAGGATGCAAGATTGGATAGAGGAAAAAATTTTCTGGGATGAAATATTCTGGGACATAAATATTGATCTGGGTAATAGCTATGTTTCAACACTGATTGGTCAAAATGTCACAAAGTATACCCTTAGGATTAGTACATTTTGCTTTATGAAAATTATATCTGAACAAAGTATGGTTGGCACTTAAAAATGGGATAGGAAGGCCCCAATATAATGAAGCATATATATAAAAAACCTATAAGACAAGTTCTACCTGTTGGTGAAACTTTACAGCTTTACCTTGCAACAAGGAAAGAAAGTTTGAAATCATGTGCCAGTACAACCATTTGTATTTAACATCCTACAAGAGAGTCTGTTCAGTGTGACAAAACAAAAAATAGTATAAGAATTGGTAAGGAAAATGAAAAGCTCTCACTAGGCATGGTGGCACACTCTGAAAAACCCAGTACTTGGAGGCTGAGTCAGGAGGATTGCTATGAGTTCAAAGCCAACCTGAGCTGCATATGGGTGCAAAGCCAGCCTGAACTACAGTGTCTTTTAAAAAACCTGTCATTATTTGAAGATGGCATAATGATTTATGTAAAAAGTCCAAAAGTGAGCCAGGTACAGTGCTGCAGGCCTGCAGCCTCTACCACTCTGGACGCTGAGACAGAAGGATCACTTGAGCCCAGGAGTTTGAGACTTCCCTGGGTAACATAGTGAGACCCCTGCCCTTCTCAAAGAAAGAGAGAGAGACCAAAAATCACACGATTTTTACAAAAATCAATTGCACAGTGTTTTTCCATATTTGATATAATTATAAAATGAAAATTTGTAATGTAAATTGAAAGCCACTTGGCAGTACCCTTCAGAACTGAGCATGTCTGCTTTATGACCCAATAATTCTACTACTAAATGTTTATTCTAGGGAGTCCTCCATCAGAAAAATGAATAAATTAGTATTTTTGATCAATGGAATACTATGTTGTTATGAAAATGAAAAAATGTAGTGCCATACAGCATTGTGGATGAATCGAAAGATAATCTTCAGTAAAAGAAGCCAGATATGAAAGGGTATTACCACGTAGTGCTACGGATTCACATAAAGCTCAAAGGCAGGCCAAGCCCGTGGTGATTGATTCCACAATAGCTGTTACCTTTTGGGGAGCAGGTGATACCTAGGAGGGGACGTAAAAGATATTTGGGAATTCTGAGAATATTATTTTTTCTAATCTAGTGGAGGTTGCATGCACATATTCATTTTATGGAATATTTTGTGTACAGTTCATCCAGAGGACATGAAAAAAGTATATAAATATCCCTTCAATTTAAAAAATATTATTGTTGTGCTCATTTACTGATGTCTCCCTAACTAAACTAAAAGAATCCTTGAAGGCAAGGATCATATTTTAGATTTCTTAGCATCCCTCGCAGACTTTAACAGAGTGGCTTCATAAAATATTTATCTTACAAAAATAGATACAAGGGTCAACAAAGATCATCTAGGTTTAGTATAAATGCAAATAATAGGCAATGTATTTATACATATATGTGTGAATATATATAACTATATATATAATTTAAGTACTGACATTTTCCCTAATGCTCTCCTTTCTCTTAGTTTATGTGTAACAATTCCAAATGAGAGAATCTAAATATTTATTTAAAATAGAAGATAATAAATGAAATGGAACATGAGGATCATATACTCTTGCAAGAACTGGAGTGCAGGTAGACAGAAGAGAACGTAAGACGTTGTCCTCTTCTCAACATCACTTACCGTGAAAATTCTTGGCAGGTAGGCTGATGGGTTCCCGCTCAGAGATATGGATTCTAGACCAGAATTTAAACTCAAAATCTGATATGACTTAGACATTGTTTCTTTTTATTGAAGGGGAGAGGTTTCTGTTTTGTTTTGTTTTGTTTTGTTTTGTTTGCATTTTTTAACCATGGTAAAATGTACATAAAATTAAAAGTTTTCCATTCTGCTTTTAAGTGTGCAGCTCAGTGGCATTAAGTACATTCACACTGGTGTACAATAATCGCCATATCTATCTCTGGAACATTTTCATGAAAATGTTCTGAACATGTTAGGACTCAGTTTTCCACCAAAGTTTTACATTTTTAGATCCTTGAAAATACTCTATTAGGGAACTAAATCATGCTCATGGAAGAAAAGAATTGTAAAAATTTTATAAAATCTTAGTTCTAGAGGAGAACGTTAACATTCAACTATAGCTAGGATAGAGCATATCTTCATGAAATGGAATGCTTCTAAATAACAGTGTTTTCCTCAGTGGAAGGAACCTCTTCAGAAGAGTAATACACCTTTTGCTTCTTTTGCAATAAGCGTTTGTAGAGCAGGACCTGTTGACAAATAGTCTCACCACAGAACACTCATTCTAGCCATATTTCCTGGCCTTAAAATATAAAACTTTTTTTGTTCAAAACATTTACAGGATCAGTGTTATACTTTAGTTAGTCTATTATGGGTGAATGTTTTGTTAAATTTTGTTTTGTTTTGTTTTGTTTTATTGCAGTGCAGTGAACCCAGGGGTGTCATCCAGGCTGAATAAGCAGCCACTGAGCTCTCTCCCCAGCCCTGAATGTCCATTTATTTTTTGCTTTTTTGGTTTTTTTTGGTACCGGGAATCAAACTCATGACCATGTGCTTGCCAGGCAGGTGCTGTGTCACTGAGATATATTCCCAGCCTTTGAATGTTCATTTTTAACATCCTCATTTAATGCGTAGGACCTCAGGTTGTTTGTTTTTAGCTTTTCCCCAACAAAAAGTACTATTTAGATAATTTTTTTTTAGACTGAGATTTTGGGGTCCCTTCGCTGGTAGAGGGAATGGAACCCATGGCCTAGTTCATGCTAGGTAAGCACTTTCTCTCAGGCGCATTCCTGAGCCTTACACTAAGATTTAAAATAAATGGAAAATATTGAGTATTTGCAGGGGGTGGGGGCTGCTGGTGTTCTGGTCAGGGTTTACAAGGTAAACAATTCAATACAGGACACATACTTCATAGAATTATTTTATAATATTCCCCAGAGTCAAATGCAAAAGAGTGCAGGAGATCTGTCCACACATAAGAGACCCAAAGAATCCAGCCAAGGGCCTGGATCCCATGGTAATGTCCTCCACGAGTCCAGCTGGAGGCCTAGAGCCCACAGCAATGTCTCATGCAAGTCTGTATCTAGGGCCTACACTGGGAAGGCCCAAAGTCAGTGCTGGAAGCTAGAAAGTCTGCGCCATCGGGATGAAGGATCTGAGTCAGCAGACTGAGGGATCTGCACTGGAGTCAGGAGATGATGCTCAAGGTAAGGACCAGAGCTCTGCTGAAGAGAACCACAGCCATCCTCAGTAACAGCGAGCATCTAAGCTCTTCCGATGGTAACAGCTGAGTTCATTCATACCAGGAAAGCCAGTGTGACAAGCTTTTCCAGAAGAATCAACAGCACACCATCTTCCTCTCCAGTTCTCTTTTTATGCCAGTGGCAACATCCTCAGGTGGGCCTTCCACACCCTGCACCACACTGATTCAGTTCAGCTGGGTGTTACAAGCTGACCACCAGTTGTCAATCCACCACAACTGGGGATTAAACCCAGTGCCTCATGACCATTTTCTCATTGCTGAGATCTACTTCTCTCAAGAGTTCATATTTTTCTTATTCTGGACCCTTGCTACCAGTGCTAAAATGAGCATGGTGGCACATGCCTATAATCCCAGCACCTTGGGTGACTGAGGCAGGAGGATCCAAATTTGAGCCTAGTTTGGGCAATTTAGGGGCTTGGCAAAACCCTGCCTCTAAATTTTAAAAAGGACTGAGGATGTAACTGAGTGCAAAGACCCTGGAATCAACTCCCAATAAAAGAGAGAGAGAGAGAGAGAGAGAGAGAGAGAGAGAGAGAGAGAGAGACAGACCAAAGCCAGGTGAGTCAAGTTAGCACTCTTCTACAGTGTGACCACATTGTTCTGAGATGCACCATTCCAAAAATCTATACATGATTAAGAGTGCACATCTCAGTGCAGCAGATTCACTTCTAGTTTTTCATGGAATACACACATGCTAGTTACATTCTACTACCAGCATGATACTTTTTTTTTCCCCAGTGGTCAGGATTGAATTCAGGGCCTCAACCATGCTAGGCAAGTGCTTTACCTTTGAGCTATACCTTCAGCCTTTGGTAATATTTTTGGTGACATGGTTTCAGGATAGAAATTCTGAGAGTTTAAATCTCTTGCAAACACTTGTTCCCAAAGAAAAATATGTTTTACATTACCATCAGTCAATGAAAATCCACATATGTGAAATTACTCTATGGAAATTGTACTCTTTACCTAATATTTCAAAGCCTTTCACAAAAGCATAACTTTTTTTTAAAAAAAAGTTTTTTGGCCATAGTTAATAGAATTAAAAGACTTGTTATTTTTACAATAAGAAGCATATATAAGCAACCTTTGCACAGAAGGATAAGTGATAATGCATAAAATGATCACAAATGGTATAGGACTTGCTTCTTTCCATTTACTGATTCAGTGCACATCTATTGAGTTTGTACACTATTCAAAGCTTTATTTTCAGGAGTGGAGACCTCATACTGAACAAATTTCCCTTCTCTTAATGGAATTTACTGATGACACAGCACATTGTAGGTACTCAATAAATACTGATTGGGTGGTATAATTGTGGCTAAAAAAATCATTCAAGTATGATATATATTTATGATTTATAAAGTTCAGTGAAATGAACAAAGGGATTCAAAAATATAAACTAAACAAAGGAGCTTGTTTCAGCAATAAATGTTAAAACACTTTTAAAATTCATAATGAAGTAATACTAGGTGGGAGTATTAGGTGATCACAATCAGAAATGTGACAACTCTACAACCTATGTGGCCCTACTTTGCTGGGCACTGGCTAAGACAAGCGCCATCCCACTACTCTCTTGACAGCTTTTGCAAACTTTAACTTTGAGACCTAAGCATATTTTGTGTACAATCAGTTTAGATTTATCATCTTAACTCCAAGAACTCTTTCAGTTGATGACAACATTTTGGTGACACTGTGCCACCCCCAAGCCTTTAGTACTGTTTTTGTTGTCACAAGTTTTAGAAGGGCACTTCTGAGAATTTTAAACCCCTTTTATTTTTCCAAAGTAACTATTAGTCTATTATAACTGGTTTTCATTTAATTATATTTACTTATTTTGGTGCTGGGGATTGAACTCGGTTTTGCATATACTAAGCATGTACTCCACCACTACGTTACATTTGGGTTGTATTTTAAATCTTGTCTCTATAAATAGCTCTAATACATGCTCCCAGAATTCATGTGTTGATATCTTACTCTCCAAAGTCATATATTAATGATATTTACAAATGTATCTTTTGGGAGGTGTTTTAGTTACCTTTCTGGTTGCTGGGACAAGATACCAAACACCCAAAGAAAGTTAAAGGAAGAAAAGTTTATTTCCACTCATAGTTTGTAGAGGTTTCAGTCCATAGTCAGCTGGCTCCAAGGCAGGATGGCATGGCAGTGGGGAAAGCAGGCAGGAGACAGCAAAGCATCAAGCAGCAGCACTAGCAGCAAGAGCTTTCCATCCCTCCCTTTTATTCCATTCAGGCTGAAAACCTAGCAATTGATGCCACCCATGCCTAGGGTGGGGCTTCCATTATTCAACCCCTTAATCCCAGTATTACATCTTTAATTCACCTTCACAAACCCTAATCCAGCCACCTTCAAAACTCCCCACCTATGACCACGTGAGGTTTTGGGGGAATATTCAGACACAAGCCATAACTTTCTGTCCCTGGCACCCCAAAGACTCATATACCTCCCTTTTCACAAAAGGCATTTAGTTCATCTTTAAGAGTTATCAAAGTCCTAAGTTTCAGCATTGCTAAAAAGCTGAACTCTAAAGTCTCCTCTGAGATTTAAGGCAAACTCTTACCTGTGAGTCCAGTACAAATGAAAAGAAAGTTAAACACTTCCCATTTAGAATGACACAACATAAACATTCCCATTCCAAATCAGGGAATAGAGAGGAATGAGACCAAAGAAAGCTCAAAATCCAGCCAGGTAAACACTAAGTTCCATAGTTCCATATCCAGCATTGGGGTAGTCTGTGGCAAGATGTGAACTCCAAAGAACTTGAGTGGCTCTTCCCCTCTGGTACCATCAGTGGTTGTAACTCTCATAGCTTCTCTCTAGGGCTAGCTTTGCTCACTTCCTGCAGCCTTCTTTAGAACATCCTCGTTCTTGGCTACTCCAAACTTCTAGGGTCTCTACTGTGCACCTTCAACTTCACACTCACAGCTTCACACACTGCACTCTCAGGGGTAAACTGCCTGGCCTCCCAAGCCTTCTTCTGAAATCTAGGTGGAAGCCTTCTAGACCCTACAACTCTTACATTCTGCATGCACCTAAAACTAAAGCAATTTCGATGATGCCAAGGTCTGCTGCTAGCTGGAGCAGTAGGCAGGTTTTTCTTCTCCCTTGGCTGTAGTGGTTGAGTGCAGATGAACCAAATCCTGAGGAATAACTTCCCTAGTCACCACCATTCTGGAACATGGTGCTCCAA
>RJWT010028387.1:0-15230 GCA_004365215.1 Cuniculus paca | reverse complement strand
TGGGATAATAAATTCTGGGAGAGGCCTTGGATCAGGGCCTTTGTCCATACATCCTTACTTGGGTCAGACTTAGAACCCCTTGGCTGCCCATAACTTCGAACATGTCCTAGTATCTTTACTCTTGCTGTGGGTTTCATCGGAGGTGGTAGATTGGAATTAACTTGCTGGGATTACAATAATGTTTCAATGGCATTATGAGTATAACTTTCTGGACTGTGAGGAGGACTGATAAAGGGATTACAGTATTTGGATTAGAATATTCAATATTTGGATTACAATAATGTGACTCTAACTGCCTTATTCTCAATTCAAAATGGAAGATTTTGTAAACACAAAGCAACTCATTCTTTTACCTGGCAGGTTTGGTACTATACATTTCCATTTTTTTAATGTATTTTTTCCTATTCACAAAATTTAAGGGGGAGATTAAATAAGGCAATATCTATGAAGTCTTTAATCATCAAAGTAAAATTTTAACAGTGCTCTCAATAAATGCATTGAATGGTTATTATCTGCTTTGATTGGGGGTTCATATGTCAAGTTTTCTATGGCTTTCTCAGATTCTATAGGGATTTAATGTCTGCTATCACAGTGTTTTGAACATAATTCTAATAGTGGAATCATCATAGCTTTCACAATGTATTTACATGTATGTTTTCACCCATAATCCCTAGCATCTATGCTTCCTATTTTTTTGGTAATATCTATGCCAAATATACTGCTGACAATTTTGTAGGGACTAAATATCTAGTTAATGGTTCAATCAAAGTGATTGAAAAACTATGGTGATAAATACTTTGGTTATTTCTGCATAAAATTACAAGTGATTTAGTCTTACAAAAAAGCAAAAATTTATTTCAGTACCCTGTTGTGGGAAGCAAAGAGGATTGAAGGAAGAATGTTCTTCCTCTTTAATAAATGAGCCTCAAATTTTCATCTCCTTCCCATTTCTCATAAAAAGGTTTTCACCTCTACAGAAGAACTTGCCCTGATAGCACAAGCCTGGAATACATGCAAATAAAGTCTGTGAAATATCAGTGCTCTGGTTTTCCTATTTGCAGCCAAGCTGACAGTCACTAATTCTAGAGATCAATAGAAGCTGTGCATAGAAATAGTCAGATATGACTACATGAGAGTTTTCTTTGCCCATGTAGACACTTCTTGGGTTACTATATCAGGATTATTTTAAGATACAATCCAGAATCAAGAATGTCAAATCAAATCATGAAGTATAAGAAGCACTCAGAGCCGGGGATTGGATTTATAAGCCTGGATTTTGATACATGTAAATCACTATAGGGAAACGGAATCAAGAACAAGAAAACAGAATCATGAAATTGAGTCATATTTTCAAAAGAGAGAACCAGCTGTTTCCCATTGTGTTTTTTTATATTTCAGATTTTAGAATGTTGCTGTGAGGCATCTGAATATTACTGAAATATGTGTACAGAGGAATGTCATCCTTTGCTGGATTAATACTTTTGCTGAGATAAAAACATCCTGAAAGTTGAGTTTGGAGATGATAGAGATTTCCTGGTTAAAGCCAGTGGTGAAGAAGGGACTGTAAATTTTGGGAATTTAATTAATGAGGGACAAATCATGAACTTTAGAGTCACTGACTGAAGTAAGTGAGAACCAAGAGAGCAACAAAGTTGGACCAAAGAAGCCTTGACAAAAAACATCGTGCCTTAGCAACGAAACTATCCTGTATCACTGCTGTGTTTTAGACCCTCCTATCCTGTCTGACTAAACTTAATCCTTTTATATTTCTGAAAAGATGTACTGTAAGAAATTACTGTGGTATTTATTATGCTTTATTCATAAATTTGCATACAAGGGCCATATTGTCTTATGTATACTAGTCACAATTAGAAGACTCAAATGTTATTTGTAGGTAATTAATTTGTGTACCTTCCTTGGATTATATCATCTTCACATCAGAAGAACCAAACAAAAAATGTAAAATTAAATTTGAGAAACTCTTTGTTGAAATGAATAGTGCTTGGATGTCTTAATAGGAATAGATAATGAACAATGGTTCTAGGTCAAATACATTTGGGGAAACATATGTGGATATGTGCATGAGTACTTTATCTTTAAAAGCAGCAATGGAAGGAAAGATTTGAAGCACTGACCTCAGAAATATTTTTTGTGTATCCCCCACATTAACATTCTAGGAAGAATACATCTTAGAAAGTAGTATCTTTTCAGGTATTTAAGATTAAAATGTAATATAAGTTCTTGGAATCAATTTTTTTTAATGATGACACATAAATTGTGAAAGACAATAAATATTAGATGCAGTAAAAGCTTTGCAAAAACCTGACTTCAAGCCCCTCATGTTTTTCCATTGTGCGGGTAGGTCCTTATTACTATCTACTTTCCTGTTGTCTTTTAAATTATGGATCCTGAGAATTATGAAAAGGAACTGAGTAATAAAGGCATTGAATTCATATTTTAGGTTGCTTTTCTTTAATACTTAACTTTTTTGCTGTATATATTTAAATTCTATTTTAAAATATAGATTTGGTCAAAGATATTCTGGTTCTTTATACAGAGTTATCTTCTAGGAGTATACCACATGGTTAAGATCTCTTCAGTGTTGCCGGGCATGGTGGCTCACGCTTGTAATCCCAGCACTCGGGAGGCTGAGGCAGGCGGATCGTTGTGAGTTTGAGACCAGCCTGGGCTACAAAGTGAGCTCAAGGCCAGCCTGAACGGCATAGTGAGACCCTGTCTCAAAAAACAGGGCTGGGGATCTAGCTCAGCAGTCTAAGCGCCTGCCTGGCAAGTACAAGGTCGTGAGTTCAATCCCTGGTGCCAAAAAAAAAAAAAAAAAAAAAGACCTCTTCAGTGTTTTAGTAACTTGCAAAGATATGATATGTTATCACAAATTCTCAGCATTGACTTTGAAGTATGCAGTAATTTTGTTACCTGTTGCATATTTATTCTTAAATTTAGTTTATAATATTTTAAAATAAGTTCTAAATACTTCAACTTTAAAATTTGTAAAAATTTAAGTCATATGTATTGATTTTTAAAAAACCATCTGTATTCTAAAGTAATTTTTAGATTTTTCACCTTATACTGAGGTGACAAAAAATAGTAGCAAATAGATAAGAGATGTTTCGTGAAAAATATTAACTTTATAAAGAATAATAAAACTTATTGTGTGTCTAAAGTTTCTAGTTTCTAAATGGTAAGGAAGAGATATTAATTTCCACTTCTTCTATGAACAGTTCTTACCAAATTAAAAGAATGTCAAGTATATGCCCAAATTGATTGTCAGTGAATATAGGCTAAAACTGCCAACTCGAGCCACAGTGTGTGAATACATAAGACCGAAGAAAACAGCAAATGGCCTAGCAAAGCAGAGGATGTGATCCCTAAGTGCTGTCCAGTTTGAGTGGGAATGAATGAGTCAATGTAATGATAAACCCAGGAAACCCTTTGGAAAGAACCTCTGACAGATACTTTGCATACAGTGAGGATGTCAATAGTGGTACCCAAAAGGAGAGGCTTACTAGAAAACTGATTAAAAAAGAGAAACAATCTTTTATTAGACTCTCAGTTACTCTCCCCAGTGTAGGTGTATGATAAAGAAGTGTGTTTCGTGTTGAGGAGGCTTAAGTGCAGAAGTTAAGAAAGAAATACTGTTCTGAATACAGGGTACTAGTTCATGTTTGCATTCTAGCAAAGATTACTTAGCATTTTTACTTGCATAGATTTAGAACAAAATAGCCTTATTTATTTATTTATTTATTTTTATTTGGAAAAGAATATAACCAAACAAAATAAAACAGAATAGAGTCAATCACAAAACAATGAACATGGTACATGACTTCTAAACAGGGTAAAAGGCAATCAATAATAGCTACCATAATGCCTCTTGTTATCTGCAATATAACTGCCCAAACCATCAGGGATAAATAAAATAAAATAAAACCAGTAAAAACCAAAAACAAAACAAAATAAAACAAGGCAAAACAATTTAATCAATACAGAACTTCAAGGTACGAGTAAAACAGCAGTGGCTACTATAAGGCTTCTTGTTATCTTCAGAATAGTTGCCTACAACTTCAGACATGATGCAATCAAACAACACAGAATAGAGTAAAATCAATCAAAACAAAACAATAAAAGCAATACACAGCTTCAAAACAAGATAATTGGACATCCTCGATGACTGCAATTATATATTTTGTTATCTTTAAAATAGCTGTCCATGCCATCAAGTATAATAAAATCAAACAAAACAGAATAAAATGAAACTAATCAGAACAATGACGACAATATGAGTTTCAAATCATGAAAATAGATTATCAGTGGCCACTTCCTTCCCTTTTTAGATAATTCCTCCCCTTTCACTTTCCCAATATGTATTGTGCATGTTAAATCCCACTAACGCCTTTAGTTTGTTATACAAGGAAGACAACATGAAATTCACCCATGTGACTCTGAACCATTTCATCCATGAGCATGATCTCAATTTGCCTCCATCCACCTACAAGAGCCTTGAGGTTATCTTCCTTTATAGCTGAGTAGGGTTCTACCACATAAAATGCCATGTCTTTCTTATTCATTCTGCAGTTGATGGGTAAGCTACCCCTACTTTTTTTTTCTGACTCCCTGTTCTCTCTCCATTGACTTTCAATCTATGAATTTTCTTTCTAGTTAAATGTGTTTCTTGTATAGAGCATATTGATGGATCTTGTCTCCTGATCCACTCTGCCTGTTTCTTTCTATTGGTGCATTAAGGCCATCTACATGAATGGTTATGACCCTCTTGAACTGCATTGTCTCTGCCATGCTATTTTCTTGCCATTGGCTTCCTATTTTCCCTCTCCATTCAATCGACTGCCCCTGCTTGATGGTTCCCCTTTGTCATTGTTCCCAAAACTGTGCTCCTTTTTATCTCTCTCTAGAATGTCCTTTAGTATTCTTTGTAGGATTGGTTTGGTGGTCATGAATTCCTTGAGTTGTTCTTTATCATGGAAGTATCTTGTTTCTCCATTAATTTTGAAAGAAAGTTTTGCAGGGTACATCAGTCTGGATTGGAAGTTGCTTTCTTTCAGGGCTTGCAATACTGCACTCCAGCATCTTCTTGACTTGATGGTTTGTGTTGAGAAGTCTGCAGTGATTCTGATGAGTTTTCCTTTATAGGTGATCTGTTTCTTTTCTCTAACAGCTTTTAATATTCTGTTCTTGTGTTGAATTTCTGGGATCTTGATTATTATATGTCTGGGTGTAGATTTGTTTTGGTTATGGCTAGCTGGAGTTCTATGTGCCTCACTTATTTGAATGTTACTTCCTTTTCCCATGCTTGGGAAGTTTGCCAAAATTATTTCTGTAAATAGATTCCTGATGTCATTTGTCTTGACCCCTGATTTTTCACTCACATTTTTAATTCTTAAGTTACGTTTCTTTCAGTTGTCTTGCAGCCATTAAATTGTTACTTACTGATTCCTTGTTTTTTAAAGAGATCTTTCCTTTCACTATCACAAGCTACAAACCTGTCTTCAAGGTCTGAAAGTCTATCTTCAGTTTCTTTCAAGTGGTTTTGCCAGCTTTCAATGCAGTTTTTAATTTCCTGGGTATCTCTTTGAATCTGTTTCATGCATTCTAAATCTCTTATATTGTTCATTCATGGTTTCCCTCATTTTCCTATGCTCCTCTATTTTTATATCTGTGTCTTCTTTAGAGATACTTAGTAATTCTTTTATTGTTTTTCATTTCTTCTTTTACCTGAGATAGTGTTTCTGCTCTAATTTCTTTTATAGTCTCATGAATTTGTTTTTTTACATCAGTAGACATCACTTCAGACATTTTAGTTGTGTGACTCCCAATCTCTACCATGTTAGCCTCCTCTGGACTTGCACTGGTTGGGTTGGATGCCAGAGATTGCCTTTTCCTTCTTGTCTTGACATATTCCTGGGTTCTTCCATACATGTGGGTAGTGGCATCCCAGGCACTTCCTGCATTGGCCGCACTTTCTCTGAAGTGAGAGTGCTTGGCACCTCCAGCCAGTGCTGGCCACAGGCATCTGATGACAGGCACCCATGCCTCTGTACTGAGCTAGGCACCAGCCCACAAGGGCCCCAGGAGTCTGCAGGGGAGTGGAGCCAGCCAGGGCCTGCAGGCCCAAGCTGGCCAGGAACCCATGCAGTGCTCCCTGGAATGTGCAAGGGAGCGGGACACAGTCCAAGCAACTCCCATGGGTCCACACCCAGCCTGGAGCTGCTGGAGGAAGCTGGCAGCAGTCCTGGACTTGGGTTTATCCTGCCCAACTCCAAAATGTCTCCTAGCCAATTGCTCTGTCCTGTGGGAGGACTGAGTCCCCTGCACTCACCACGAGCCAGCACAGACCTCGGTGTCTGCTGCTGTCTTCCACTACTGTGCCTCTCTCCAGAGACCTCTGGGGTCACCAGCTGCCACTGCAACCATGTGTCCCCAGCTGCCAACAGGTCCTCTTGCAATGTGAGTCGGGCTCCAGGCTAAGGTGCTGCCAGCTACATCTTCTTCTTTGTTTAAATTTTTCTTTTTACTCTCTCTGTGGGCTTCAGTTAACATTTTAGATTCTTCCTGGGTCCAGGGGACCCACTTCCTTCCTTCTTGTCTTCCACATGATGCTATATTCCAGCACCTGAACTGTTTCTCTCAGAGAGTCTGTTTACTCTGCTGCTTACTGTTCTGCCATCTTCCAGTAGCCAGATTTGTACCACCCAGGCATGACACCTGACTGCCTTACACTAAATTCAGTGTTCATAGAATTTCCAATCAATTTTTTAGTGTCTCATTTGTAAATATTAATGGGCTTGTAACATTTAAGGATGAATGATATAGACAAAGAAAGCAAATAGAAAGAGGTCATAGGTCACATGGGCTTCAGAAGGGATAAAGTAGTTTTTGTGGGATGTTTAGTTCTGAGAAGATTGTTATAAAAGTACAATTTTACCACTTCTTTCTCTTTGTCTTCTTATCTTGTAATGTGACCTTCCTGTGCACATGTCTTAGACCCTGGGTTAAATTTCTATAATGAAAAAAGAGGAAAAGAGGGAAGAAATAAGAAAGAAAAAAGAAAGGGATTTTAGTTTGCGAATATATTTCTTCTTTGAGTTTTGAAAATATGTCAAATATTATTCTTGTTTCTATTGTTGTATTTAAGAACCTTATATCATTCTGGTTAACCATTACTTATTTTTAAATATTCTATAGTATTTTAATTGTGTCTTATTTACCACTTTAGTGTAAGAGGGTCTGCCATCCTGGAGTTTCGGAGATGTTTGAAGTATGACACCTGATGCTGGACAGATGAAATCTACTATTTTATTAGTCAAATCTACCTGCTGGCCAGCAAAGGAGGACATTGCAGAGCCACATATAGGATGCACTCAGGCACACAGAAAATAACTAGGAATTGGAGAAATTAGGCTTTGTAGGGTCTAGAACCTGGGTCTTATCTGCAGATGCAGTATAATGCATAGAGGGATTCTTGCAGCTAGACCACAGAAGGTATTTCCTATTTTACTAGATGTCAAGAAACAGAATAATATTAAATTTAGGACTTGCAACTCATTTTGGAATTGTACTAGTCTGTTTTCCATTATTATAAAAATATCCGAGGTTAGGTACATTATAAAGAGAAGAGCTGCGTGCAGCCCACGGTTCTAGACGTCTAAGGGCCTGGGACTGGCACCGCCTCAGCTCTAGTGAGGATCTTGTAGAGGGTGACAGCCCAGTGGTGGGAGCACATATTGAACAGGTGCTCTACCACAGAGCCACCCCCAACTGCCTAATCCTTTATTCATTCACACTACCCAGTACATATGAGCAGACTGATTTTTAGGTATTTGAAGTATAGAAAATTTGACCTAAAGCATTTTTTTTTCAGGAAGCCATCTGAGAATAGTTACAAACAAGGTAACAAACCAAGACAGAAAATGAATCGTGGTCCGGAGAACAGGACACCCAACAGAGAAGGGAGGTAAAGAAAATATCCAAGATCATGACTGAAAGGAAGTATCTGTATGATAGTTGAATAACAACCCTAAAGTGAACAGAGATCCTGTTTTAGTAGGAGGTCAGTTGTCTCCAGTTGGCTTATAAAGAGAAAAATGAAATATGCTTGAAAATGAGATAAAAGCTTTGGCTATATGGAAAATTTTCTAGTTAAGCATTTATAGGACTTCTTTAGTGTGTATGGTGATATATTTATAAGTGCAAAGAAAACCAAATCAGAGTTGGGCCAGATAGCAATTTTTAACCACAGTTTAAAAAAAGTTGTAGAGGAAAGAAATGTAATCAGAGTATATTTCTTAGCTCAGCAGTGAAGAATATTTGAAAAATTATCATGGAACACTAAATATTTTTAAGCAAAAATTGAGACATAATTATATTGAGAGGAAAATAGAGTAAGTTAGCCAAATAATAAAATCGTATAATATGGAGTTGGTAGGTAATCTTTAAATTGATTAAACAAGATATAATAGTATTTTCATATTTTATGAAAATACTAGACCTATACAGATCATGACAAAAAAAAAGTTGAACCTTGAATGTGTTTGCCTTCAGGCATCAGGCAAATGATAAAGAGATAAGGAACAGTTTTTAACAGCAAGTACACATTTGAGAAACAGTTGGCTTTTAAGCTACTTTTGGCTCTTGTACCCATATGTTTGTTAAAAGTAAATAACAAAATTTTGAAAGTTATCTGGCTTATATTTCCTATTAATAAAATATGTCCTATAGTAATGCTAACAAGTCATTTGGTGTTTTCCATGATTTTTCTGGTAAAAAGATTGATAAGTGTAATTGCTTTCATTATGACAACTTTCTCAACATTAATTCTAATTTTTTCTTTTACTTTAGTTTAGTGCTTCAGTTTATTCCCCTCCAGCTCACATGGCAAATTAATTGGAATCTTAAGAATCATTACGTTGCCTTCATTAAGATTACTCTTTTTGAGATCAAATTGTGTTTAAAATAAAATGATTCTTGAGTTCTAATTTTATCTTTAGTTTATGGAAACTGGGAACCTAATTTATGTAATGATGATCAGCATAAATCCGTAGGTCGTGTCTGGTACTGAACGCCTAATCATGTTGTAGAATATTGTATTTCAGAAGATACCAGTTGCAGCTTGAGACATATAAACCAAGTTGATGATTCATTAAAAATATTACAAATTTAAGTTAAAAACCTACTCTTGTAGAAAGCCTCTTAAATGCCTGACAATTCACTTTAAGTCTAAGTGGAATGATACAATTAAAGGTCATTATTAGACTCAAGTTTGTAATTTTATGTTTGGAAGCTAAACATTATTCAGGTCAGACTCTGGAACCTAATTTGCATACAATCTGCTATTCGAACCATTTCTCTTTTACTATTCAAACATAATCCTAATATCAAATATGCTCTTATTTACCAACAGAACCCCCAAAGTTATATTTGTGCACTTCTGTCTGGTTTTAAAGTTGTGGTCATATGTTAGAGATTTTGGTTAAATCAAATACATGAATATTGGCACTGTGGTAAGGAATGAGGGGCTTATATCCATCAGGACCAGATAGATATGTGTTGGTAGGGATGTAAGTATGGAACCCTCCAGAAAGCTGTGTCCACATAAGGGTGTATTAGGAAGATAGCTAAACAGTTTTTCTATAAAACAGAAATCATAATTAGGACTTTCCTCAGATAATGAACATGTCAAAGAGTTTCTGAATTAACGTGTCATGTTATGCAGAAATTTCTTCTGGTTAGTAAAATACTTTTTTTTACTTTAAATAAATCTAACACATTTTAGACACTTAAATCTAAAATACTTTATAAACACTTAAATTGAAGCTATAGAAAAATTATTGATGTTAATATTTGCTAAAATAAATAGATAAAATATACTTTAATATTAATAGAACTGAAAGTGGACAAAAATTTTAAATCCGGATACTCCAGTCAAATAATTAGAATTAGTACATGAATATCTCATTCAAATTACAATATTTGTTTCATATTTATATTACCTTCAGAAACTGAGTGCTTAAAAAAACAATTCTAAGTAGTATAGAAGCTTGCAAACTGACATAAATTATGGAGAAATTTCAAAGAGGCCACATAGATACACAAATAACATACATATAGCTCATGACAAAAATATTTATATATACGAAATAGTATTTCCGTTACATAGCTTAAGAGGAATATTATTTATATATTAAGCTCCACTGGAATTTAAATGCAGATCAGATGATTCCCAAGAAACACTTAAACACAATGAGCAGTAAGGATAGACAGGAAAAACTAACATGCATTATAAAGCTATTTTAGAGCATTCTAGCATCCATAGAACCTAATAAGCTAATTTCAGTGGATTCTACTATAATATGTGTGACAGTTTTATGATTTTAAATAAGATATTAAGTACATATATTTGGTTTTATAACCATGTATTTTTTATTAAAAATTAGAAGTCGTATGAATTTTCATTTGTCTTTATTTAGTTTCACATATGCATAAGGTTAAAAAAGTATAACAAGCTATAGTCTAAAATAATTGACACTGTACTGTCACAGGTGGAAATAATGAACATAGGAGAGGTGGGTGATGTGAAACTGACAGCAGAAATCTGACTGCAACAGAGGATTCATCTTGGAAACTGGTAGAAGTTAGAGACCCTTTACAATATTGCATGTCCATATTGAAATTCTGAGAAGTACAATTTAATAGGGATATTTTTCATACTCTTATCCCAGGACAAGAATACATGATGCCCAAGAATAATGAAAAGTAGAAGAAAGTCTTCTTGACTAAAAAAAAATCCAAACAAAATGTCTCTTTATAAAAAAGCATAAAACTTTATATATGACCATATAAGAGAAAGTGAAGAACTGACATCATCATTTAGATAATTGATGATGGCAAATGATACTTCTTGCTATGAGAAATTGATTAACAGCAACAACAACAATGCACGAAGGATATATAGCTGCTTACATTGGCCCTCTGCTTTTTTATTTGGGGCACAGTGAGGTTCTAGAAGTAAATTTTGGCCTGTGAGTGTATATTACTATGACTAATAGATAATTTATTCTACCTTTGAGAAAAGAAACCTGAACTTGTTCCTTGCTTCTAAAAATGTGTAACTAACAGTCCTTTACTAGGGATCTCATGCTCACCCTGCTGTTCTCTCACTGGGAAGGTGCAGTTTAGTTGCCTGAAAAGATGAACACAGTGCCTCAGCTTGTCCTTTTAAACATCAGTTACTCTCACTCAAAAACAAGGGGTGTGAAAATAATACAAAGCACTGCAATAACAAATTGATTCACACTGGCATCTGTGACCCACCCTCTGTCTTACACTAAAGATTTTTCTTTGAACTTAAATTATTAATTTTCTGCATGTGGGAACTCTCTGTAAAATAGAATTACATTATCTTTCCAAGAATAGCTATGAAGTTTATTCATAGTTTCAATTGCTATACTCTGTAGAATTTCTGCCAACTGAATAAAAAGGGAATGTTTGATAAGGACAAAGGCATCAGATCATGTTGTATTTTACAGAGTTATCATGTTCATTTCAGACAGAGCTCACAGGAGTGGATTTGTGGAGCTAGAGATGTTCAGGCCCTGAGGGAAAGTCTGATTTTCTTTCGACAGGCAAGATTTTGTGTCCAGTATCATCCTCATGCTGAGGAGATTAGTTTGTTTGATAATCTGCTGTTGCCAAGCAAACTTTGACTCTACTCAGAGAAGGACATTGAGGAGATGCTGAAAGGAAGAGGAGAGGAAACCTTTGTATCATTAATTAGTGCAGGTGGGAGAAAATAAGAACGTCCTAAATCTGACATATGCCTTAAAGAAAATATTTTCAGAATCATCTTCTTGAAATGTGTGTAAACAATTATTTAGGCTGAGTGTAATGGTGTACCCTTGTAATTCCAGAACTCTGGGAGGCTGAAATAGGAGGATCACAAATTTGTGCCCAGCCTGGGCAACTTAGTGACTTAAAGAGATCCTATCGCCAAAAAAAAAAAAAAAAAAAAAAATATATATATATATATATATATATATATATATATATATATATATACACAAAAGGGTTGGTATGTAGCCCAGTGCAAAGATTCTGGGTTCAATTTTCAGTATTGCAGAAAACTAAATGATTTATTTTTCTTTGACTATAGCAAAAATTCCACTGTACATACCACTAAAATGCAGTAGAAGAAAAGCTATTTTATATTGCGTGTTCATGGTTTGGTAAGCATCTAATGAGTAAAAATCTATCTTGATAATTATATTGCATTGAACAAGTAGGATGAAAGACCTATTCTGTCCTTTTTCCTAGTGATTCATGGGGCCATTCTGTTAGAAAACTAAACCTGGAAGATTTATCTTATTACCCAAAAATGGGTAATCTTTCACACCCCCAAAATAGCTTAAATATATTTAAATGTCCAAAATAGCTTAATTATATTTAAACATAATTTTTAATTTCTCAAATGAGGAAGGACAATGGAAATGCTCAGTGTCATATGTAACATTAATGCCAACCTTTCTTAATTAACTCTGACCATCACTCCATCCTGCTCTATAACATGTATTCCATGCATATGTGAAGCTATATTCATGTTTAATATGATAATATGGTAATATTAGGAAAGGGTATTGTATGATATGAGAGAAAATTCCATATTTAATTTTATACAAATATAGCATGTTAGGCACACTTTAAAATTTTCCAAAGCACAGAGAAATTAGTTCTTTATCAAATATGGTACTCCTATTCTCATCCTAGGATCTTGCTTACATGAAACACTTGGGTGAAGAAGATAAAAGGGCCACCATTTCAAAACAGTACAGGAGGGGATTGTGGTGATAAATAGCTTTTCAAAGATACGATGACAGATGTATTAAAAGGCACAAGCTGTTAAATATGGAGTTTCATATGTGCTTTGTTCTTGATTTCTAAATTTATCCCAGGTTGTTTTCAGAACTTAAAACACAGTCATGGGAGGCTGGTGATTAGAGAAACTATTTGAAGTTCACAATCAGAACAGCTGGTTCAGAGACGACAGGAGATGATGCTGAGTTTTATGAAGTAAATGTAAAACAGTGATTGGGAGATGTTTTGGCAAGTAATAAGAGAAACCATCAGGGACTTATTGCAGGTGTCAAACAGCATTTAGATTATACATGTTTTTCAAGGCCAGTGTTGTCAATTACTCCTTTTGCTTCTGAAGAAAAAGCTATATGATTATTTGAGCAATATAGAAAAGAAAATGATTTTGCTAGGAATATAAGTATAAAACCAACATGCAAGTAATTATTGAAAGGCCAAGTCACAAATTGTAAGGATATAAAATCATGATCATCATGTCTTACTTAAAGTGTCATAATTCTCACCTACCTGACTAAACTTTCCTCTTTAAATTAAAAAATACATTATTTTTATTTTGTATTGTTGTAAAAGCACAACTTGAGATCTACCTTCACAAATTTTTAAACAATGTAGTATTTTTAAATAATTTAGCACAGAAAGTCCATAGAACTTAACTCTGTTGCATAACTGACAGTTTATACTTATTGCATAGCAACTCCACATTTCCCATCTGCCATGAGCCTGGCAACCACATCTACTCTCTACTTTCTGAGTGTTTGACTGTTTTATATGCACCTCATATTAGTGGTACCATAAAGTATTTTTTTCTTCTATATACGGCTTGTTTCATTTAGGATAATGTCCTTCAGTTTCATTCATGAGATGCATGGCAAGATTTCCTTCCTGCCCTTTTAAATGTTGAGATGCATATATTTTTTCTTTATCCATTGTTTGTTGATGGATTTTGGGTCTTGACTGTTGTGAAACGTGGAAGCATACACTTGTCACTGAAATCTGGTTTTCATTCTTTAAGATAAATACCTACTAGTAGGACTCTTGGATCATATAGTATTTCAAACAAACTTCAGACCATTTTCCATAGAAAATATACAATTTTACGTTACCATTAATGGCTTACGAGGATTCCAAATTTCCGACATCCTCAACAACACTCGTTAATTAATATTCATATATATGTATTATAAAAGCTGTATGCATATATTATATAAAAGTTATATACATATGCATATACATTTCACTAGTTTTTATATGTAACTTTTATTATATATGTATTGTATATACAAATGATACTTCATTGCAGCATTGATTTGCATTTTCCCAGTGATTAGTGATGTAGACAATCATTTTCATATACCTAGTCATTTATATGACTTTTTGGAAAAATTTCTAGTCAAGATTTGCTCATTTTAAATTAAGTTAGTTGTGTTTATTTTAGTTTTTGTTTTCGCTGTTGAGTTGTTGAACTTTTTCATTCATCCAAAGATTAACCCATTATTAAGCATATGGTTTGCAAGTATTGTCTCCAACTTCTTTGTAGGTTGCTTTTTTACTCTGTTAATTACATGTATCTACTTTCCATCCAGAAGATTTTCAATGTGCTTAGAGCAAAAGTAAACAAAATTGAGACTAGGAAAACAATAGGGAAAACAATCAATGGCATATATTTGATATTCCGATAAGGAAAAATTTATAAACCATAACTTCACCTGACTAATAAAGAATGAGAAAACTCAAATAAAATCATAAATATGGAAGAAAACATTACAGTTGACCCACAGAAATCAAAAGAAAAGGGGTTATCATAAAGTTATATACCAAGGAATCAGATGGCATAGCAGAGATGGATAAATTTTTAGAAAGATGCAAACTACCAAGATTGAATTATGAAGAAATAGAAAATCTTTCTAAAATGTTAACAAGTAAACATATTGTATAAGTAATAAGTATTCTCCTAAAAAAGAAGTCCAGTACCTGACAGTTTCCCTGGTAAGTTCTATGGAATATTTAAGGAATACCAGTGCTTCTCAATCTCTTCCTCAAAATTGAAGATGAAACATTTTTCACACTCATTCTATGAGGCCGATAATTCTACAGTTTGCTCTTCATAAAAAAATCAGAATGAAGCAGGGCGTGGTGGCTCACGCCTGTAATCCCAGCACTCGGGAGGCTGAGACAGGCGGATCGTTGTGAGTTCGAGACCAGCCTGGGCTACAAAGTGAGCTCAAGGCCAGCCTGAACGGCATAGTGAGACCCTGTCTCAAAAACAGGGCTGTGGATCTAGCTCAGCGTTCTAAGCGCCTGCCTGGCAAGCGCAAGGTCGTGAGTTCAATCCCCGG
>RJWT010028386.1:0-15239 GCA_004365215.1 Cuniculus paca | reverse complement strand
GAGAAGGCCAGGAACATGTGCTGGGCTCTGGAGTTTAGAGTGCACATGGAGGTCTTGGTGTCCTCAGTTACCCAGCACAGGCCAGGGCTCCATGTTCTGAGGGTCACCCTGAGACCAGGAAGTCAGCCCTGGCCAGGTTCAGAGGTGAGAGCCAACCGGTGAAGACTCACTTACTCCCTGGGTACTCCATCCCCAGTGCCTTGGGCCTGGCAGGCCTCAGACCCAGGGCCCACCATGGCTTCAGGCCTCTGTACCCCAGAATTACATGGGCTGCATGCTGCTGTCTTCCTTGGGGTCCCATGGCTTTGAAAAAAACCAAAAACACAGACCTTTGGAGCTCCAAGGATATTATGAGGAAGAAAACAGGCTTCAATACAAACTCCTTTGACGCATAACGGCAGCCTTGGCTGCATTTAGAACGATGCGGATGCTGGTGGAAGAAGCCTCTGTTCCATCTTCCCTTCCCGGGTGGAGATGCTGACCATCCTCCCTCCTGGTGAGCTGGTGACCAAGAGTGCTGAGCACGGTGAACACGGCTGGAAGCAGCTGACTGATGACTGGTGTCCCAGGAGGCCGGGTCACTTCCCCAAGAGATCAGGAAGTGGGCAGCAGAGGGGCCACCAGCCAGCTGAGCGAGCACTGCAATGTCAGTGTGTCCCACTGCTTGGGTGTGACAGTTCCTTTTATGGTTGAGGTGTCTGGGACCACAGGCTAGGAGTTGTGTGTTTAGAATCGAGGTTTGGGAACAGCGTGAGGACAAACGGTCCTAGCAGTCGCAGCAGCACAGGTGCAGCCCCGGGCACGGTACTTACTGGGTGGCAACGCTGCCCAGGGGCTCTGCACAACACGTTCCCACCACTTGAACCCACCAGTGTATGCGCGTGACTGTCCCGTCAGCTGGTTTGAACCAACCATGGTACATCTAATCAATGTTACTGGTCTTTTTACTAATAAAATTTATAAAAAGCTGCCCAAGACCTACACATCACAGCCCCATTGTGGATGTGTTAATTCATCTCAGTCTCACCAAACCCATAGACCGGGTGTTTATCTATCTCATTTTACTGACAAGATACTCGAGGCACAGAGAGGTTGGGTAACAGTCCCAACTGTCCCAGGGTCACACAGCTAATAATTAGTGGAGCCAGAATACAAGCCCAGGTGAGGCCTTTCCAGACTACGTACTCCAGCATCTTTCTGTGTCTCTACTGGAGGTGGCTATACGGTGGTGGCCTGTTTAGACAGTGGTGAATCCTGGGCTTCAGTGAAAATGGAGGAACTAGAACTGTGTTCCAGACATAATTGTGGGTGAACAGGCAAGCTGCAGGCGGCTTTGGGAGATGCTCACACACTCATGAGATGCGTAAAACTACAAGGCTGGCCTCTGCAGCATTTATGATATGCGCATACCTGGTAAAGGGCTAAGTCGTCCTGGGGAGATAAACACCAAGTAGGTGGGCATGGCAACACATGCCTCTGATTCCAGCACTCTGGAAGACTGAGGCAGGAGAAACGCAAGTTCTAGTCCAGCCTGGGCAACTTAGTGAGGCTCTGTCTCAAAGCGGAAAAAAAAGTTTAAGAGTTGGAGATGTAGCTCAGTGCAAAGGCCCTGGTCAATCCTCAGTACTAAAACAAAAAGAAAAAAACCCCTAAAATATGGGAAAGGGACTTTTAATGATTACCCTGGGGAGGGAATAGAGTCAGGCAGGGCTTGACCCAAGGTAGTTGTACTGTTTTTATTAAAAATAAAACTGGAGCAAATATGCAGTGTTCAGGTTGAGAGAACTGAGTGGTGAGCACATGCCTGTTTATGATCCCGTTTCTTGTGGATATGTGAAATATTTTGCACATTCATTCATTTTTGTGGTATTGGGGATGGAAGTGAAGCACATCCCCAGTCTCTTTTTAAGACCAGGTGCTGTTAAGCTGCTAAGCTGTCCAGGCTGGGTGCAAACTTGTGATCCTCCTGCCTCAGCTTCTCAGTGTGCTAGTATCACAGGTGTGTACCACTATGCCTGGTTGAAATATTTTATAATACAGAGTTTAAGAGGCTAGGGGTGTTGCTTAGTGTTAGAGCTCTAACCTCGCATGCATGAATGAGGCTTGGGTTCGATCTTTAGCTGCAAGAAAAAATTTTAATCTACGATTGACTTGTAACAGTTTTGAAGGAATTGGGATGCATGCATTTAAAAACAGTGCACAGCGTCTGTGCTTGGCGCTCGCAGTTACACACCCGTCAGTCACTCTGAGGGTCTCCTAAGGGGCCACAGCCCACAGGCAGACCTAGGAGCATGGAGCTCAGAGAGGTGCGGCTTACCAGGGTGGGGGTTGTACAGTGTGCCCTGTGCCTGGCCTTTCCTGCGGGCAACACTTCAGGGGGTTGGGGCACAGACGTGGAGCCCCTGGGAAGGTTGTGTTTTGGGGGGAGTGCAGAGCGGAGCTGCTGCAGTGAGGAACTGCAAATCTGGCGTGGGGCGGGAAGCACAGAGCTGGCTTCATGTAGTCGTCACCCACCTCTGTCCTCGGGCAGCAGAGGTTTCCTGTTGGTTTCACTGCACAGGGGATGTGGTTACACCCCCGGAGCCCAGCCTTGGGGCATCTCCGCCAGCTGCAGCCAGCATGACATGAGGAAGATTAACAGTGGGTAGTAGCTGGGAACTGGCGGCAGGCGGAGACGGGCGGCTGCGTCAGCAGACTGATTTATCAGGGGCAGGAGCCAGAGTTCAGCCGCCACTGCAGCTGCAACAAGTACGTCACCTGCAGAGCTCTGGGCCTCTTGTGTCACCTGAAAGGGCGGGGTAGAGGGCATGGGGTGACCTCGGGAATTTAGGTCACCCCCAGCGTGGGGGACACTATGGGGAACTGCGAGTTCTCCTCGGTCTCACCATCCCCTCTGCAGCTCAGGCGCACAGCAGTCGCCAGAAGAGCCAGGCCGCTCGGCGCCATCGCGGCCCATTCGAGGTCCTGCTGAGGTGCTTGGTAGGGTTTTGAAGAGCAAAAGAAATGACACTCAGATCCGAAGGAGTTTGCCAAGCGGGGAGCACGTCCCTCAGGGTCGACCTCAAGTTGTGAGCCCTCTCACCAGCTTGAGACCCTCTCACCGCAGCCCTCTCACCAGCTTGAGACCCCAGAAAAGCTCTGTAAAGGCTTTTACTCTCTACTCACTGCTCGGCTCCTGATCGTATCTCCCAGGAAGCCCCTGGGAACCCGTGGGCCGGCTGTGTGCACAACTCCCTCCCCCCACTCCCACAGTCCCTCCCGCTGCCTCAGTTTCCTGGCCCAGGCCCTCCCCACCAGATCCTCTTCCTGTTCCTGCCTGGGCCCTTCTCAGGGCCTTGCTGGGTCTCCCAGTTGCTAAACCCAGGGTCTTGCACCCTTGAAAGACCTCTTTTGCCTGTCACCAGCACACATTTTTAGAGAAGTGGAGTCTAGAACTGACTCAGGCTCCCACTTTTCCTGCCTGTGTACCTCCCCCAGCGTCCTCCCCATCTGCCGACCCAGGACGCACATGTCATGTCACTCTCCCTGCTGTCCCCGAGGCCTTGACTGCTGAGGGGGCTGCTTATTGACCTCTCTGCATGCTTTTTTAGTAACATCTTTATTCTGGTATAAGTCATAGTTCATATAATTTCCCTATTTAAAAAGGTACCATATTCACAGAGTTGGGCAACCATCACCACAATCAGTTGCATAACTTTTTTGTCACCCCATCAAGAACCCCTATTAGTGGTCACTCCCCATTTCTCTCCAACTCCCCCAGTCCTGAGGCTCGGGCACCCGCTAATCTGTTTATGTCTGATTTGCCTTTACACACATGCCTGTTTTCATCTTCTCCCTCAGCCATAGCCCAGGCCCTTTGCTTCTGGTCCCTGCCCCTGGGCGCCTCTCTTAGGCCCAGACCTGATTGCTAACAGGCAGCAGTTCTCTACTGGAAACCCGAAGCGTCTCCTGCCCGCCTCAGACCTCCCTTCACCTCCCCACGTCCCCTCCCCTCCCCACGCTTCCCACCCCTGATTTCCCCTTCCCCCTCCCCCTCTCCCCTTCTCCTCTCCTCCTCTGTCCTACCCTCCTCACATCTCTTCATTCCACCCGGAGTGGGGGTGGTGATTTACAGACACATTTGTCTGACTGTGTGTCTCGTTTAAGGGCCACCTTTTCCTTATTTTCCACAATTTCTGAATCCAACCCAGTGTCCAGTGCTCAGTGTCCCTCAAGCTGGGTTGGACCCCTGATAGTTGAGACAGTTTGAGTGTTTTCTTGCCTCATTTCTCTCTTAACAACCTCTCCCCGCTTCTGGGGGGTGGGCAGGTAGGCTACTCCGTCCCCCTCTTCCCCTGTCGTGGTGGGCGTTTTTGTGTGTCTGGGCTTTGCTGTCAGCAGGTCTGTAAAATATGGAAAAGTCATTAATCCACTCCGCCCTCTCCCAAGCCCTCGCGTCCTCTGGGTCGAGTTCCTGCCAAGGTCAGTGGGAGCCAGTGAGGAGCTGACAGAGATGGGGAGCTGGATAAGAAGTCCTGGCAGGCCAGGGGGCAGGCGGTGACCCGGGTGCAGCTCCAGCTCTGGCACCGATCAGTCTTTCATGGCCCCCCTTGAACACCCATGGGAGTCGGGAGGAGAGCTCGAATTTATATTTTTGGAAAACTTGGTTCAGGCATTTATGCCCTTTAATTAACAAGGGCATAAATTATACTGAAATCACAGACACATGCATATAGACACAGATATGGATATATTGTACCCATATCTGTGCCTATATAATGAATTATGTTGCCTATCTGTATGTCAGTTCACACATGTATTATTCAGTTTCAGATGCCAGGAATGAAGGAACTTACGTTTAATAACTCACTTTAAAAACCTCTAGGACCAGCTACATGGGATGCCGAGGCAGGAGGATTGAAAATTTGAGGCCAGCCTGGGCAACTTTGCAAGACCCTGTCTCAAAGGAAGGAGGCATATGAGCCTTTTAAGGGCCCTGAGAATTCTTACAGGAAAAAGTGTTTTCCCAGCAGTTTCTGAAGTTGTTTGATCACATGGCATTGTTTCCAATTATGAATTTCCAGTTCTGTGGAACATCTTGGAGGCTGCCTCCCCTGGTCCTGACTCCATTCAGTCCATCACTAGTGTGGGACCAAGCGGTGTGGGGCCAGGGACTGCAGGAGACGGAAGAGCACGCGGTGGGGGGGCGCTATCCTGTCCCCAGAACCCTAGGCCTGTTCTTGCAGCTCTCACCTGGAATGCCATTCCCCAGCTCCCAGGCTAAAGAAGCACAGCATTGCCAAGTGTGGGAGAGAGCTGGGACCCCACAGGGGCTATGCACTGACCCTAATCCACTGCATCTTCTCCTTTGTCCTCGTGGAACCAAGAGCTGTGTCAGCAGCAGGTGCCACAGGGCACAGAAGAACTGATGTTCCCACCTGAGTCGGAGCCCAAACCTGGCAGAGCAGCCCTCCGCGCTCTGACCAGTCGAGGGCAGAACCTGCCCCTTTGGGGGCACTCCCGCCTCTGATGGGCCTGTGGGTGCGTGGAAGGCAGACTTGTCGTGCCTTTCCTCGTCTCCCCTCCCCTCTCATTTTTAGATGATTTTTACCAGATAGCTAACATTAAAACTGTATTAGGATGCCATCTTACTCCAGAAAGAATGGCCGTCATCCAGAAATAATAACAAATGCTGGGTTTCTGGGGGAAAGAAGAATCCTTCTATACTTTGGTGAAAGTGTTAAACTACTAAAACCGCTATGGAGATGAGTATGGAGAGTCCTCAGGAAACTAAAACTAGAAATTCCATTTGACCCAGCCAGTCCCCTTTTAGATAACTTCCTGAAAGAGTTAAAGGCATCATGTTACAGTGATAACCGCATATCCATGCACATAACAGCATAACTCATAATTGGTAGATCTTGGAAACAGCATATAGTGTGTCTGTCAATAGATGATTGAATAAAGAAAATGTGTTTATACACAGTGGTGTACTACTCTGTAATAAAGGTAACGCTTGAGGCATTCATAAGCAAATGGTCACAATTTCTTTGTCATTGCTGGTAGCACTTTGCACAGAGCTGAATTCACAGCAGGAGGCTTCCCGGCCCCCTGGAGTCACCTTGAGTGATACTGGGAGCTGTACACTGTTCGCTAAGAGTGGGCCGAGTGGTTAGACTGAGTTCCCTACCTAAAGTGGTCACTGACCTCTGTGGCCCATTTGGAAAACAAAACATACATGTTTCCCTGACAGGGTCAGACATTTTCATTTTTTGGTGCTGGGGATACAACCCAGGGCCTCATGTATACTAGGCAAGCCCTTTGCCACTAATCTACGAACCCCAGCCCTTAGTATTTTTTTATTTTGAACAAGTTGTCCAGGCGGGCCTTGAACTTTCTGCCCTCCCGCCTCAGCTTCCTGAGTAGCTGGTGCCACCACAACTGCAAAGGTCAGATACCTTTTTAAAACAGTGTACTTTATCCTCCTCTGGTAGTTTGAAGAGGTCTTGCAATTAATGAAAGATCCTCAAGTACTGTTTTAACAGGAGGATTGTATTTTGTGGCAGAACTTAGGGGTCAGGTACTAACTCATTCCTTGCTCCTAGGAGAGGTTGTGGGTAACATTTTTCCTTAAGGGTAGTAGGGAAATACGGAAGGTGAAGGCCCATGTCAGTGCTTCTGTAAGGCAGGGGGCATGGTACTGTGCCATTTTTCATATTATCAGAGGTTGTAAGATTTTAATGTTTTTATGGTGTAAATTCCTGCCTTTATCTATTTCCAAGAGGGTTTAGGCAAAGAAAAAGTCCTGTCAGAAAATCATTCTGTTTTTTCCTCCTTGACGCTAGGGACTGAATTCAGGGCCTCACACGTGCTCAGCCAGCACTGTCATTGAGCTACATTGCCAGCCTTTTTATTTTATTTTGAGACAATGTCACCGAATTACCCAGGCTCTACTCCAGCTTGTGATTCTCCTGCCTCAGCCAGGCAAGTAGCTAGGATTACAGGTGCGTGCCAGTGGCACCTGGCTAGAAACTACACAGTTCTTCCACTTGGCTGAAGGCCCACCTGCCCTGAGGAGGCTGAAGAGGAGGAGGTGCTTGCTCTACAACCCCAGGGAGTACCCCCATGGTGATTTGGCTTGGAGTCCTCCGTGTGGCAGGCTGTAGAAGTGGGAAGTGGGCCTGGGCGTGGACGTTGTCTGGGGCTCCCTCCGTGTTCCCTGCCTGCATTCTCGCCCCTCAATTACTCTGACTCTGGACCACTGATGAGTATGATTGCTGATGTAGGATGCTGCTAAGATGGCAGAGCTCTTCAGGAGTATTGAATGAGGCAGCTCCATTCTGTGTAGATCAGAATTTCCCACCAGGAACCCCTAATCACCCCAGAGAGCCATTAATGCAGATTCCTGGCCCCCACCTGGATCCCCTGGACTAGCATCCTTGAAAGGGGAGTTCTGGGATGTGCATTTTTCACAAGTCCCTGGGGAAATTCGTCTGCTTGTGAAAGCCTGAGAACTACTTAGGTCATCAGAATGTCTTCTAGAAAGTTCCCCAGGCAGTGGCTTGTGTGTCGATGAGTTCAGGGAAGGGGCCCAGTGTGTCCTGGGCATCAGCAACCATTAGGGTTCTTGAAGGACTTCCAGGGTGACTCTTAGATGCCCCCCCACAAACTGATTGCTTCTGCTTCCTCCTCAGACAAGTCAGCAACTCTGTAACACCCCACCCCTGCCACCACCCCACTCGCTCCCCTCAGGACAGGAGTTCCTGCCCACTGCTCGCCACTAAGTCCTGTCACCTCAGCCCTTGTTCAGTCTGTTAGACAAATATTTGCAGGGACTGAGCAAACCCTGAGAGGAGAGCCATGTGCAGAAAGCTGAGAAGGGGGCCATGTGACTGGGGATGTGGGGGAGGGGACGTGTGTTGTGGGCAGTGGGAGTGCAGGGAGACATGACAGGTCTAGGGTTGGCACAAGGAAAGTTCATGGAGAGCAAGTATGGAACGCAAGTTCGTTTTTTCTTTCTTTCTTTCTTTCTTTCTTTCTTTCTTTCTTTCTTTCTTTCTTTCTTTCGCCTCATTGAGATATAATTGACAAAAATTGTGTTCATTCAAGGCGTACACTGTGATGTTTTGGTTTCTCCATAGTGACTCCCACAGTCAGCTACTTAGCACACCCATCCCCTTGCATACTTATTCCCTTTATTTTATTTATTTATTTATTTTTTCCCCAGACATTTTTTTTTTTTTCAGTCTTGCTATGTAGTTCAGGTTGGCTGTGAACTCACTTTGCAGCCCAGGCTGGCCTCAAACTTGCAGTGATCCTCCTGCCTCAGCCTCCTTAGTGCTGGGATTACAGACATGTGCCACCACACCCTGGCATTATTCCCTTTCTTGTGGTGAGAACTCTTTTTAAGATCTCTTTCAGCAAATCACAAGTATTGTGTATGACACAGTGATAGCACTTGAGGTCTCCAGGACTTTCTCAGTGTGGACCTGAGAAAGTGAATGATGTGGAGTGAATCAGCTAGGCACAAGGGGACAGGTGCTGCAGGATCTCACTTACTTGTGGCATAGAAAAAGTCAGACATAGAAACAGTGTAGACGGGTGGGAGGGGATGGATGGAGAGATCTTGGCCAGAGGGCCTAGACTTTCTGAGAGGTGGGTTCCTGACCTCACTGGATCATCACTCCTCCATTCTCTCACACCCTTTCTGCCAGTGCCCCTGCCACCCTTTAAATGTCAGGGATGCAGGGACCATCAACCTAGGAGACCATGTGCTCCTGCCCCACCTGCTCCTCTGAGATCCTGACAAGACTCACGTGCTGGAGGAATGGGGCTGGTGCTTGAGTGGGTGTCTTTCTGCGTCCTCTACACCTTCTCAGAGGCGCTGCCTGTCCACTGCCACACCCACCGCGTGTGGGCACAGTCACAGTTGTGCACTTGCGGCTCTTGGGAAATTTTAGTCTGTAATATTTCTCCCAGAGAAAACAGCCCCGTTTGATACTTCTATACTCCAAAGACATTATATTATTATATGTGTGCTGCAAAGTTTGAGACCTGGCTTGTAGGGTGCCTGCATTCAAGCTGCAGTGATTTGGTACCAGTGCAGATTCTTAATGGAAACGTTGGCCTGTTGATTTCACATTAAGAATCTTAAAATAAGAGCTTGATATACGTAGATCAGTAACAGCTTTACTTTTGCTTTTTTAAAAACCATTTTAGCCACTCCTAAATACCTTCCTTTTGAATTTAAAATTGTACACACAGATTTAAAAAGTTTGCATAATAAATGTGCTTACACAATATGGGCATCTCGGTTTCAAGGCATGTGCCTGAGCACTTGGGTGGGTAGGGAAGGGGGAGGATTTGGAGCATTGGTCTTGGATTTTAGTCTCAACACGCTGTACCCCAACCTGTGTTTTTTTTTTTTTTCTGTAATTACAGGTGATTTTCAAAGCCAAGTCCAAGTACTCTCCAGAATTACTCAAATACCGGTGAGTACCTGGGCATTTCTCCCCATGATGGAGCTGGAGCATTCACATGAAGCCACCGGTCCACCTCTCCTCTGGGCTGTGCACGGGGTGCTCTCTGGGAGCCCTGAATGGTCCTGCTTGCCAGCTGTGTGCCTCATCCCCACCAGAGGCAGCTCATGGATTATGACTTAATTGGGTGTGTTAGTCAGCTTTTTGACACTGTGACCAAATCCTTTACCTGAAACAATCAGTTTAGAGGAGAAGAGATTAATTTTGGCTCATGCTTCCAGAGGTTTCAGTCCGTGGTTAGCTGGCCCCAAGGCAAGAAGGGCGTGGCGGAAGAAAGCTGCTTTCCTAACCGTGGCAGCTAGAAACAGAGGAAAAGAGCCAGAGAAGGGGCTCGCGAGCAGACGTAGTTTTCAGGGCCATACACCCATGGTCCACATAGTTCAGCTGGTCGCCACCCCATTTTTAATCACCTCCCAATCAGGCCACTGCCGTGGGCCATCTGACAGGAATTTTGTGGAAGTGTGGCTTATGCTGGGGTGCCTGCAGAGAGCCTGGTTTGGAAGGGAATCCCTTAAATTATGAGCCCAATTTATAAGAAGAGGTGGCAACACACACTTTTCCTGGGGAGATCTGTGACTTTCCTCGTATTTTCAAAGAGGCCTCTGACTCCCCCAAGCCTAGAGCCAGTGGTTTAAAGAATAGTTAGACTCGAGCTGGGTGAGTGCTGTGCACCTTGATGCCAACACTTGAGGCTGAGGCAGAAGAATCCTAGTTCAAGCCTAGACTGGACAACTTAGCAAGATCCTACTTAAAAGCAAAAAGTGGGCGTGGGACTGGGGATATGGACCAGTGCAAAAGCCCTAGGTTCAGTTCCCATATTCCCCATCGTGGGAAGTAGGGACCCATAGTTTGGCAGGGGCGGGGCCTGAGGAAGAAGAGGCCTGTGGTGGATGAGTGATGTCGCCCTGGAGCACTGGTCAGTCACCCTTAGGTGTACAGCTCTAAGAAGGCAGCTGGGGCAGGACACCTGCATGGGTGGGGATGAAAAATTAATTTGTACTTAAAAAATGTGAAAATCTGTATGTGTTCTAGTTTATTTAAATATAGTCTGTGTTCCATATCCGTGGGTTCTACATCCATGGATTTAACCAAGTACGGATCCAAAATATTCAGAAAAAAATGGTATCTCTACATGCTCATTTTCTTGTTGTTGTTCCCTGAGTACTATATAGCAGCTCGTTACTTAGTACTTACATCGTGGTAAATGTTGTAAGCAATGCAGAGATGATCTAAGCTCTGCGGATGGATGTATACAGGCTCTGTGCAAATACTGTGCCACTGGATGTGAGGGATGTGTCGTCTGGGTTTTGGTATCTGGGAGTGCTCGAATCCGTTCTCTGTGGATACTGTGAGTCCACCGTGTGTATGATCTAACTTGATTTAAAATTCTGAAAATGTAATACTTTCACCCTGCTTTACATCCCGGGGGACAAGTTTAGAAAGTTTCTCTGCAATTTGGAAAATGATACCCAGGGCCCAGCTGAGACTGACTGTCCTGGGATTTGGTTTTCTCTTGATTGTGCTTCACCTCTTTTTGGGTCATTCTGCTTACATTTCCACCAGACTCTTCAGCTGGAACTGCAGTCTGTAAGAAAGGATGTTGGTCCTCAGGAGACTGGGCATCTCCAACATGAAAACCTCAAATCCAGAGTGCCCTCTTTCAAGCCACATGACACTGGAGTAGGGCATTCCACACTTGACCTCAAGTGACAGGTCACACTCAGAATGCAGGTGTACTAAAAATGTTGTCTAACATCATCTTCTGGCTAGGTGTGTAAGGCGTATGTGAAACATAAATGAATGGTTTGTTTAGATTTGGATTCTAGCCCAAAGATATCTCTGTGTGTACTGTGCAAATATTAAAAAAAGTCCTGAACCTGAAAGAAAGACTTCTAGTTGCAAGCATTTTGGACGAGGGATGCTCAGCCTGTAGTAGGTCATGTGAGCTGTGCGTTTGTGTGTGCATGTGTGTGTACATGGACATGTGTTTTGTTTTCAGTACTGAGGACTGAATGTAGGGCCTTTTCGCTGAGTTTCATCCCCAGGCCTTTGGTTCATTTTTCTATTTTGGGACAGAGTCTTGCTAAGTTGCAGAGTTGTCCAGGCTGGACTTGAACTTGTGATGCTCCTGCCTTAGCCTCCCAGAGTGCTGGGATTTCAGGTGTGCATCACCTTTTCCAGTAACAAACCAGTGTGCCTTTACTCTGCATCTATGATATTTGCTCTCTGGTCCCCACCAGAAATGTAGATCAGCAAGGAGTCTGGAACAGAGTGAATGAGGACTGGGTACACATTCTGATTGGTCAGAGGACTGGTTTATGGTGATAGGTGTTGTCTAGAGGTGGAACAGGAAAGCACTAGAAGGAGAAGAAGTTGCTTCAAAAGCTTTCAGTCCCTGAGTTCAGGTCTGGGGTCTTTGGGTGGCATGTTTGCATGGGGACATCCAGGAGATGGGCTGTGCAGACGCTTGTGACTGTTAGCACTTGGAGGAGCTTTGCAGAGATGGAGAGAGAAGATG
This sequence comes from Cuniculus paca, assembly GCA_004365215.1. Classification (NCBI taxonomy): domain Eukaryota; kingdom Metazoa; phylum Chordata; class Mammalia; order Rodentia; family Cuniculidae; genus Cuniculus; species Cuniculus paca. The sequence continues at coordinate 3,203 of RJWT010028386.1, read as the reverse complement.
GGAGGAACAGGTTGAATCCAGATGTTGGAAGGAATGTTTGGGCCGGAGAAGAGAAGGCAGGACCTGTAGGAGGTGCCTTCAGATGTGTGTGGTAGTTTGAAAGTTATACAAGCTTAGTAGGAAAAAAATTATGAACTAGAAAAAGAAAATTTGTGACTATAGGTTACCTATCCTGTATCTGAATTGCTGGGGCCCAAAACTTTCAGATTTCAAAGTTCCTTGGATTTTGGAATATTTGCATAGACTTTACTGGTTAAGCATCCTTAATCAAAAAGTCAGAAATCCAGAATGCTCCAAAATCTGAAACACTTTCTTGAGATGGGGTCTTACTTATTGCCCAGAGTGGGCTTGAACTCATGATCCTACAAGAAGCTGGGATTACAGACAAATGCCACTACCTCTGGCTAACCTGAAACTTCGAAGTGTGAACTGGTACTCAAAAATGTTCCATTTTCAGGGATGGGTATGTAGCTCAGTAGCAGAGCACCCATCTTGAATGTGCAAGGCCCTGGGTTCAGTCCTCAGCACTACAAAGAAAAATGTTTCTGATTTCAGAGTTTTGCATGCTCAACACTTGCAAACATGTGGAAAGAAAGAAAATCTATTTCCCACCCCCAGCTCTAAGGAAATAGTGATGCATTCCATTATATAGGTTTGCCAACATAAAACTAATGTTTACATTACATGTATAGTTTTGCGTTCCAACTTTTTAACTTTCGATAGATCACGTTTTCTGAATTGCTTCGAATCTTCCAACACAGGCTTTAAGAGGATAACAGACTTCTGATTAGTGAGCTCAGAGAACAGGATCTGATGGAAATCAGTAGGGGAGGAAGGTTGCAGGCACAAAGACTAGAGTGGGGACACAGGGCTGTTGGGGGAACTTAGAGGCCTAGCTTATTAGTGTTTAGAGCATCAATAGAGTGGCCTGCTGGGCAGTGACTGAAGGGTACAGGATGGGGTTCAGAGTGGAGGTGAGAGGCCTTGAGAGAGGATTCTCCATGGGGTGGAGATGGGAACACAGTTTAGGGATCTATGAAAATCTCAGCGCCCCTAATAGAATTAGCAACACTCAGGAATTGAGTTTGGGCTGCTGGTTTGGGGGACAGGGACTCTGAGCAGCAGACAGTTGGAAATTGAGTCTTTAGCCCCAGATGAAAGGTATTTGAACGTGGTCATCTGCAGGTTGCAGTGGGAGCTGGAGGTGTGAGTACACCTCCCAAGGAAGCGGGCAGAGGAGAACCCGCGACACCTTCCTGTGGCAGAAGAGGAGGAACCAGGGTCCTCCAGGGACAGGCCAAGGCGGGAGAGCCAGGAAGGTTAGGGCACCAACGCCTGGTGCCCCAAGGCTGGGCAGAGTGCTGCTGAGTGAGGCCTTCAGTCCAGCGAGTAGGTGGCAGAAATGGTTACGAGGGCTGTGCCGAGTCCCATGGAAGGCGGTGAAGACTGGAAGGTGCTGAGGAAGAGACACTGGGCAGTGTGCAGGCCGAGGGCACAGAGAAAACAGGAGAGGGGGGCTCAGGACCTTGCTGCCCCTCATAATGGCCGAGGGAGGCATGAACTGTCATCTTCCCAGCAGAGGAGACCAAGGTCCAGAGTGGCCCAGAGAATTGGCATGTTGTCACAGCCGAGACTGGTGGCATGCTCCGCCTGCCCGCCGTGCCTGTCTTCTCTCCTCGGTGCTGCCGGGGCGGAGGAGGACTGGGGGGACTGATCTGGAAACCCGGGTGGGAAACAGTACAGGGAGCCTCTGCTGGCGGCGGGGAGGGGCACCTGGGTGGTGCTTGGTGGGACGTTGTGACCTGTTTCCTCACCCTCTATCCTGATACTTTTCCGAAGGGGAAGAACAGTTTATACCCACAGTTTCATGGAATTTAAACACCACCTGTAGGGGGTCACCTGGAAAGATGACTGGCCCACGTGCTGCCTGAGCAGCCATGGCTGCCATTGGTCAGATGTGTGCCTGGGGGAAGGGGGTCCGGAAACAGCAGGTCAGGGTGTTTTCAGAGTTTCCGCAGTGTGTGTGCATCACAATAAAACACTAAAACCGGACTTTACAGGGGCCGCGGCACACATCTTTGGTGGTTCTTTCAGGGCACTGCCTTTGTCCCACCCCACATGCCCTGGTTTCCCCCTCCTTGTGAGGACAGATGATAATCTGTCCTAGCTCCCTCTGAGCTGGACATGGTCCCCAGGGCTGTGCGGTAGTCCTTTCTGAGCCAGTCATGAGCACCCACTTTGGTGGGGGAGCAGAGGGCTGGGCACTTGGCCTGGCCAGGTGATTGGCCCAAGGCTGGGTGCCCATTTCTGTTCCCTCATTTGACCCGCACAGCTTGAGGTGTGCTGCAGGCTTCACAGCAGATCTCAGGAAGGGCGGAAACCTCAGATTGAATGCATGGGGTCTCCTGGGCACGGCGACACTGGCTGTGGGGAACAGAGGGGGGCATGGGAAGGAATAGGGCAGATGTGCGCAGCACTTGCCGGCGGGTGTCGAGGCTGGGGAGTAGGGTGGGGGTGGGGTGCCCTTCTGGGGCCACAGACTTGGGGTGATGCCCGAGTGCAGAGAGCACAACAGGGCATGGCAGAGAAACTTAGGTGGCCTTGGAGGGTCTGGGTCAGTGGTCATGACCTGGAGAATAACCGTCCTTGGCAAATCATTAATGTTTCCTTTTCCTAAGACGTTTCTTTCTGTTTAAAAAGCTTTGAAGTGTATTCTGACCCACAGCAGAGTCCCCAGGACTTTCTGTGTCCCAGGCACCGATCCGGGGGCACTGTTCACATCGTAGACCTCCTGGGCTTGGTGGTAGCAGTTCAGACCACACCACGGTCCCTGCCATGCCGCTCTCCCTGATGCCACTCGCTCCCTGTTAGGAGAGCTCCCAGGAAGGCGCTGCCCCTGTGGTCCGTCCTGCCCGTGCCCGCACCGCACCGCACCGCAGATTGACCTACTCGGACGCACAGAGGGCGGCCACCGCTCGGTTGTTCAGCATTATGTCCCTACGTCTCCTGCTGGCCTTCTTCTCTCCCCCTTCCCTGCTGCTCCCGTGCTGTGGACCCAGCCCCGCGCCCCGTGCTCGTCCTGCGTCTCTCCGGCTCTCATCTCTGGCCCACCCATCTTGTCCTTCCCTGCAAGGCACATTTGGTCCGCTGTCGCACCTTCTTGCCACCCAAGCTGTGTGGAGGACAGGCCTGAGGAGGGAGTG
>RJWT010028385.1:0-15226 GCA_004365215.1 Cuniculus paca | reverse complement strand
GGCCCTATAACCAGGACCACATTTCTATGATTTCCACACCTTCAACCTCTCCTTTCTTCATTCTGCACATCACCCCCTTGGACTAATCTCTCCAGAGAAATGCTTTTGTCAGTTGACTGTGACAGCCACTTCACATGTGTTATATCATGCTCACATATAGTCTTACTTCTCTACTATCTAGAAAAAATATATATCTATTGCATGAAGTGGTTTTCAGATGCTAATGTGAGGAACAGGAAGGGCCACATAATCTATTTTTATTAAAAAAAACTTACTTACCTATAAAAGTTACTGAGTTATAAAGAACAGTTTATTCTGGTAGTGTAGGGATAGGTGATATCCTGCTGGGGAGAGACTGATCCAAACAAAATAAATAACCTGCTTATCAATTATTTATGTTTGAAGGTGGCAGAGGAATAAAAGGTGGGGAGGAGGTAACATTGTGGTCTGAAGGAGGGTGGCCAAGGGGTCTCACCAGAAGAATGGCCACGGTGCACTGACCCATGGCAGGTCAGGCGGTGCCTGGAGAAAAAGCAATCAGGCTAGGAAGCAAATGTCAAGACCCCCAAGGAGAGCACGGCTAGCACGATAAGCAAGAAGGCTAGAGGGAGTACAGGAGTGAAGAGGATGAGGATGTGGCTGCACTGGGTCTGAGGAAGAAACTGTCTTCTTCGTTTATAAAGCATACTCTTTGCAATGTTAAGACACCACTCACATTTATACCCAAAGTTAAGTATGTCAGAATCTCCGGGTGAGTCCAAGTATAGTATATGTAAACCATGTTGCCTAATAGCAAACTTTGTTGTTATTTTGTTATTTTACACTTGGCTTTGTTCCTTTCATACAGTAACAGCAAGTCTAATTTTTGAGATCCAAGAACTGTCAGTAACATAATTGCTCAGTAACGTATTTTTAGCAAGTCTTCCTTAAAATGATACTTGTGTGCTGCATTTCATTTAAACCAGCAGGTCTGTTCTACTGCTGACAGACTGCTTTCATTTCTTTCTTGAGAACTCAAAAGAGCAGGTAAGCCTGTTTTTCAGAACTGTATTGCAAATTGTTAATTTAGATGTTACACAGTGCACAAAGTAGGTCAGAGCCCACCCTTCCCAAGGACCTAACCCTGGGGAACAGACCAAACCCACCTCTTATGCCACTGCCATTCTAAAGCGTTCTTCCTACCCCAAGCCCAGGGAGGCAGATTCTATGTCTTTCTGCTCCTGAGGTACTTTTGGTTCTATCACAGAAGTTATACTAGGTATTTTATAATTTGTATAGTTTCCAAAAGTTAATTTGTAACTATGGACATGTTTATCTTCCCTACTAGGCTTGGAGTCCTTGAGAACAGGGACTCTGTATTCATTTTTGAATTCTTAGTTTCTAATGTCTGAGGTAGACGGTATCATTTTTGTGCTCTTCTTTTCCTTTAATGCTCTGGAGAGGATGACATTCCTAGTGCCTTCAATGAGTGATGGCTTTGGCCAATGAAATCTGAGCAAATGTCACTTCAGGCTGAGCATTTAGAAGCCCACATGCAGCTCCCCATTCTCCACGTGTGGCAGTCACTGCAGGAGAAGATGTTGACGTGGGACTATCATAAGAGGCAGAGCTGGCTCACGGAGGACAGCTACCTGGAGAGCACCCAGACACAAATGTTCTTTTTGTAAGCAAAAACCAAGAACAAAAAACTTTTGTTGGTCTCATCCACAAAGGTTTTGGTGTTTTTTGTTATTGTGGTTGCTAACAGCTCTATTCTGATGGACACAGCAGGTAAGTAGTAGCCACCCAATACAGATTTTTAAAGGAAAGAAAAGATACCAGGAGGCAAAAGAAGGTGACTGCACTGGATGACAGGGTGGGATGTCAGGGACAGATGCTACATCACAGCAGGCTGCCTGCAGCGAATGAGACAACTAAAAATCATTAATCTGCTTTACTTTCACTTACATTTAGTTTATTATTCCCAAAGCTAATTGCTTAAATAGAAGCATCTATGTTTATTACAGTCATTAAGAAATGAAACTGGTTTTAAATTTTATAGTCTTCTCCACTGAAGCAACATCTTCTTGTACATACCCACTGTATCCAAGGCAGAGGTCCTTATTTAAAATATGCTAACCAGCAGTTAATACGACTACAAACTCTCTACCCTCTAATGCGCATCAGTTAGACAATGTTTCCTCAAGCCCCTGCAACAGTTCTCTTCTCTTCTTGGAGGTTTGAAAGCTTAAGTAGTCTAGGAGATATCTGAGAGAGGTTGGGTTGGTTGAAGGCTTCTCTGAGTCCCAGCACGCAGAAGTGGGCTTTCATCACCCACACTCCTGGAAAAGGCATGCAGCACCCTTCCCAAATGAAGCAAGGCCCTCAGTTGGGGCCTGGTAAGCTCACAGATGGGTGCAAGGGTGAAGAAACAGGATCACTGGGCAGTGAAATAGGAGAAGCTGATTCAGAGCAGAGATTGTTGGGAAAACGACCCACCAGAAAAGCCTTCAGGGAGAAAGCTTGACAGAGGAGAACAGGAAAACAGGAATGGCAAAGCCAGAGGAAGCCAAACCCAAAATTGAGGTGGATAGCTCATCCAAGGGAAGTGAGTAAGGAGATGAATCTTCAAACACTAAGAGAAAAGCTAAGTCGAGATTTCTTGGGCCCCAACCAGAGGAGATGCTAAGCATACAAAGTAGACCTGGGTCTCCCAACAGAAAGGACTCGTTTCCTAGCTAAGGGGATAGGAAAAATGTGTACTTTAGAATAGAGATGAGAACAAGGTAGATTAGCAAGAACTGTGTTCATTGCAGGGTCAGGATTGGAAAAGGAAGCCTGAGTGATTGGGGGCCCTCCTCCACGTGGGGCTCCTCTCCGTTCCAACGGGAGATGGGCACCCACCTGGGTCATTTGCTCTTGGCACCTTTCCTCTTCCCTCTGGCCCCTTCTGATAGCAGGCAATGCTCCAGGAAGGCCACTGACAGGGAGATTTTATCTAGAAAAGTCCACTCCCCTCCTGGAGAATTTGAGCCCTTCTCTGTCTTCATGCTCCCAATGGCTTGTCTTTTCTGGATACCTAGCAAACACACATGATTCAAGTAATGGCCAGAAAGAATAGGAAACAGAGAGAATGATTCCTATACTTGAAACCTGTAGCACATTGAGTGACATAAAACAATCATCACAGTTTGCCTCAAATGTATGAAAACACACCCTGGACTCCCTCATTCATCCATGCTTTTTTGACATAAATACACAAAAACCCAGAAAGATGAAGCAAAAATTTCCACAGTTGATTTTTCCTCATTAAGAAATTTTCTTTTTAAAAATATTGTTATAACAGAGAATTTGAAGATAAGTCTCATTTTGTCTTTAATTTCCCATTTGTTATGAAGATGAGTATTCAGATGTTGGTATTCAATTCTCACTAGCTTAATACTATTTATAAAAGCTGAGAAGTGGCTTTCAACTTGGCATGACATTTCAATATAAAAGAACTGATAAACACACAGAATTGGTAGTTGTGATCCTACTTCCTAGTGAGGCTGGTGTAAAAGTGGATTTGGCTGAGCACCAAATGATGAGAAATGTTTTTATCTTGTTGACACGCCCATTGCTGGAACCCATGGGCGAAGGAACTGAAGGTATAATTATTCTATTCAACCATTTGTTACCCTGTGGATGTAGTTTTGACAGGCACTTCAGAACATGTTCAATATACTGTGACAAAATTTAGTAAGATCAAAGCACCACATCAAGGTTTTAGAGCTCCCATGTACAGCTGACAGTGCTAAGGTGTCTAGAAAAAGGCAGGGGACAGAAAAAGAAAATGCCAGGTAACGCAGAGGAATGTAAATCCTCCATTTAACCTCTTCCCTGATTCTGAGCCCCAGCAATACAAGGTAATGCGTAGAAATGACACAGGCATGGCACTTGGGTTACATTCTAGTGCAGGAGGTCTCAGGACCCTCCAAGGTTACACCTGGAATCACTTTAAATGCCAGCCCTGCCCTTGCCTCTCCCTCCATCTCCACATAAACTCTAGACCCTGGCCTGCTTCCTTGCTTTCATCACACCCAAAGCCCACTCTAGCCATGAGTTCTTCACACCCTGGGCATTCCTTCGTCTCCTGTTTTCCACCACTGCCCTTATATGCGCTCTTACATCAGCCAAGAGCCCACTCTTACATCAGCAAAGAGCCCACCAAAGTTGAGCAGACAAGGTTCAAACACTTACAGGGACATGCTGCACCATGGAGACTAGTTACGGGGAATGGTGGGAAAGGAGGAGGGGAGACACAGCTCCACCAGAGGCCAGAGGAAGTCAAAGCAATTAAGAAGGGACAGTCCAGTGGGAGCTACTATACCAGAGAGCCACAGCCCCAAAGCACCACAGTAAGGAGGAGTGGGAAGAAGGGATGGCCCTGACCTCTTTCTGCCCCTACCACAGACCAAATTCAGATCCAAGCCAGAGGGAGGGGAGTCCTGCTGAGGTAAGTCCACAGAGGGCAGTCCCACGTACACACTGGATGTGTCTGAAGAAGCACCCCCAGGATTCTGGTGCAGGCTAAAGTTTAAGGGGCCCCATCCTTCATGGCAGCCCCAGACCCTCGCACAGAAAACTCAGGAGATCCTGTGACTAAGAGAGGTCCAGCCCAAGGAAGCTATCTGACTCACTCTGACCTTCAGCAACAGGCCAATATTTGAGCCTCAGACTTCTTGCTTAATTTCTACCACTGCAGCCATAGAGATCCCGTTCAGCTCTTCAAAAGCACTGTCTGTAAAATCCTCCCTGTCTGCAACTTCAGGCGACGCTGGTGATGACAGCAACAACAGAAGCTGCCAGCAGCTCACGCTTACTGAGCATTCAGCACCTAACTAGGTGGGCACCACCTCTGCTCACAGACGCTGAGGTTGCATGGCCATATGGAAGAGCTCAGGAACTCGCCTTTGTGTCTAGAAAAGGAAGAAATGCCTAATTCCAGAGGCATGAAAATGGTGAGATGAAATGCATGTATATTTTAAACAAAACACAGAAGATATACAATGGCAGAGTGAACATTCGACCGCTGATGAACTGAATATACTGGAGTTTTAAAGATTTAACTTCACTTAAGATGTGACAACTTCAATTAAGGTAGACTATATGTCGAGAAGGAGTTGTGTGCCAAAAGCAGTGAATGCTTCAACGGGTGCTGTTTGAAAATTCGTGATATATTTGAAACGGCATAGGAAAGCAAATATTGATGCCAACTGGAGGCTAAGAAATAGCTCTCACTGATGGCGAGACACAGTGACAAGCCTTTTCTCCAAGGAGAGGAAACCACCTGGAAGGTCTCTGGCAGACACGTGGAGGGGCTGCCGTAAGTTCTCTTCTGACCCCAACTCTGTTTATGGCCAAACAAACCACTTAATCTTCTAGAAACAGACTTGGAAATGCGTGCTTTTCACTTTTGACATGACTGATTCTTCATTTAACCAGATTCCCCTTGAGGCTTCAAACACTCCCTCTGCTAGGGCACAATATTGTCCATCCCCAATAAAGACATGTGGAGAATATTGGGTGCCTACCTTTCCATTTGCCCAGGCTCAGGCCAAAGCACTCTGCAGGATCCTTCTCCATTGACATCTCAATGGAGAAGGATCACTGCTCTTGTCTTGGTCAGACAAGGGCAAAAAATAAAATCAGATCCCCTGTGGCACCACTGATTGCCAAGATGGTAGATAATTATTCCATTTTAGTAACTGAGATTCAGACAAGCTATTTGACTTTCTTGAGGTTGCAAAGTCACTAAGTGACAAACTAATAGAAAAATGTTCTCTCTACACCACAGCCAAATTGTATTTTAGAGACTTGAAACAGGCATCACACTTTCCCTAATCTTTAAAAATTACCATCGCACATCCTCTTCTCTAGACTTTAAAATTTTTTTGTGCAAAACATTTCATACCTCTATATAAATCCACAGCACTAGCTGATGAGTAAACCATTTGCAGTGTTTGCTTATTATGGTCAACATTTAGAGTGTTACAGCAAGCGGAAATGATAAGCTGTTCACTTCTCTCAGTAGTAACAAAAGAGAGTAAAACAAATTTACAGCCAACACCAAAGGCAAGTGTTAGGCAATCATGAATGTTTGCATGCAGGCTTCTTAACAGCTACAGGTAAATGATCTGGCAAGGTCAAATTCAGATGAACAACAAACCACCAGTGGGGCTGGAGTTTAAGTTGCTACACGAGCTAGAGAAAATTACTGGAAGACAACTCACTGGAATGGAAAAATCTTGATTTTTGGAACTTCCTAACTTTAGAAAAGATGCATTCTGCTTTATTAGAAATCCCAAAGTATGTTCTCTACAGACAACATTAATACAGAATGAAAAGAAAAGCACTTTATCAGTAAGAAGCAATGCCAGTGAATAGAGCAGATAAAACTGAGTCACAGAAGGAAAGATAAGCCAAGTCATCATACAAATTATGGTGACTCGAGCAAGGCTGAATCTGTTGTTATTTTTATACACATGGTTCTCAGTTTCAAGAAATTTAAATATTACTTTTTTTAAAAAACAAAACAAAACTGTAGCACTCAGGAGGCTGAGGCAGGAAGATCGCTGTGAGTTGTGTCCAGCCTGAACCACATAGTGCATTTGAGGACAGTCTAAAATACATAGCAAGACCCTGTCTCAAAAAAAAAAAAAACGAGAAGAAAGAAAAGAATGAAGGAACTGTGAGGAAGCCCATAGTAAATTATGTACACGCATGCACTTACTTTTAACTTTCCAATTAGAATTTGGTTTCTTCCATCTTCAACATTACTCTAAGGCTATTCTTACCTTTCAGAGAAAATACTAAAATTTATTCTCCCCTGGCATTTAAATCATTATCTAAGCAATTATCAGTGTTCAGATAAACTGTTAATATAATCTTAATTTACATTTTTCATATATATAAATTAACATGGATTTTGTTTGTATATGCCATTTTAAAGCTAAAGTTTAGTTTGATACTCCTAAACTGCAGCTGTATTTTTAAAATGCAAACATGGCTTACTATAGTTCTTTAATTCTAAGATTCCAATAATTTTAAGACAGACCATCGATGTAATGATAGCTTTGTGGGGGTAGGATAAGCACGCCTACAAATGACCACATCAACCCTAAGATGCATCCTGATTTTAAAAGTGTTAAAATGAAAGCAATAGAGAGACTTTGATCAAGAAAACACATTAGTTACTTAGAGAGAGGATACTGAAGAATTGTAGCTAGACTGTTTAACATGAAGCTAGGCTTTCCGGGCTCAAGTTTTGGCTCCTCCACTTACTGGGTGATCCCAGGTAACTTACTTAACCTCTCTGTGCAACAAGACCATCCATTGCAGGAGGCTGAAACTTGGGCTGAGTTACTGTTATTACAGTACTGTAAACAACTCAATATGATGAGGATTTGTTAAATAATAGATACTCTCATCATTTTCTTACCACCTACAGTGCCCAGTGAAGCACTTGCAAATTTGGAGGTGAATAATTTCCAATTCAGCAAACTGATAAAATATTTTAATTTAAGAAAATATTTACTGACAAGGAAAAGTACATAATCAAATTCTGGGTGGAAGTTTAGATGGGAGGTAAAATAAACGTAAAACCATTGTTCTACTCTCTGGAAGGAGGTTAGACAAAGACGTGGAAACCAGGGCTGTGTGGTCCAGTCTTCAAAACATCTGTAGCCCATTTGAAATGAGAGGTAAAATTATGTCTGCATATATGCTTTTCTGCAATATCATCTTTTGACTCTTAAAAATATCTGGGGATCCAAAAAAAAAAACCCCAAAACATTAAGAGCCATTCATTTCAAGTCATCATAGTATATGAAAAAGTAAATGTACCAGAGTTTAATTTTGTTAATAGATATTTGTGCATCCTCAAGTATTTCATTTGATTGTAAGTAGTTTCAGTTACTTTGACAGGTATGTACACATTTCTTCCTTCCTTCCCCTGCCTTTCTTCCTCTGGCTGTTCTCCTCCTCCTTCTCTTCCTACTCCTTTGTCTTCCTATTCCCCTTCTCCCTCCCCTCTTCCTGCTCTTCCTCTTCTTCTGCTTTTGTTGGTTTGGTTTGGTTTGGTTTTTTGAGACAGAATTTCACTATGTAGTTCAAGGTGGTTTTAAACTCAGTAGGTAGCCTAGGCTGGCCTCAAACTCACAGTGATCCTCCTGCCTCAGCCTCCCGAGTGCTTAGATTACAGATATGCACCACCATGCCCAGCTGCTTCTTCTGTTGCGAGGCTGTATCTTGCTCTGTTGCCTGGGCTATCTCAAACTCACAGGCTCAAGCTACCCTCCTGTCTCAGCTTCTAGAGCAGCTGGGACTAGCAGCACACACAACTACAACTAATTTGACATTCCCTAAATATCAAGTATGTTCCTATCCAAAACATGAACCTTAGGTTAGAAGAAACGCAATCTCCCTTGTATTCCAGCTTTTCATAGAAGCCAGAAGAGGAACTTGCAAGCTTTATAAATCTCCAAGCAGATACATAGAGCTGAGAACACAGTAGCTCCTGGGATGAGTCACCCCAAACCTTCACGTTCTTCTGTGATGGTTGCTATGACTCGGAGTCAACTGCCAGCTGCGGCTCAAACTCTGGCCAAAGCTAGGTTAGTTATCTGGTCCTGGAAGTCATCACTGAAGACAGTGGAAAGAAAATGAAATAGGTTTTGAATTAAAACTGGAAATGTTTTGTGTACTCCTTGCTTCAATACCTTATGCTATTACCGTGTCAAAGTCTTAGGTGACGTGGCACTGGGGAAAGACTACAATCTTCAGAGTCAGGCGTCCTGGCCTCTGTTCTGCCCCTTCTATTTCCTAGCTGGGTGGCCATAGGGAAAAAAGTTCTCACCCTTTCTGGGTCATAATTTTCTCACAGGTGAAAACACCCTCTCCCTTTAAGGGACTACTGACATTCCAATCTGATAAAGACCTGCCACAATAATATCTGTGGACTTTTTTCAACACCCACTTATGATTTATTGTAATAATAGCTTGCCACCAAAAAATTAAGTCACTGAGTTTAATTATTCTGTTTTCATATAAAATTTTATAACTTCTTGCAAGCTACTTCCAGATCACGTACCATCCCTGGAATCATCAGTATTCCTAACAAGGGCTGTTATGCAATGTTGAGTCAAAAAATAAAAAAGTCACAAGTACTCAAAGTCATCACCAGTGACTTAGCTCCTACCTTCCCATCTATGTTTAGCTACACACATTACCAATTACTGCCAAGTCAATTTAAGAGACAGTGCATGGGTGAAATTCAGCCTATTTTGTTATGGTGCCAGGACTCAGACACCACCTAAAATATTCAGTACACGTTAGGATGTCACTTATTTTTTTTAAATGGAATCTGACACTGCATAGGAAACTAAAAATTTCTTGTGCCTTCATTTCCATAAATATGTTTATGAGAATCCATTTACCTAGAGTAGGTATTTGGCAGGGGAAGGAAATGGGCAGGCTCCAATGTGTCTAACTAACACTTCATCTGGGTCATCTCCGTTCTTGGAAAACCTGACCCATGATGCATCTCATTACAGGGAAGAACCAGAGGCTCGGTGAGCTCAGGGCACAACTCATGCAAGACTGACCAGTGGCACCGGGGGTCAATCCCGCTCTCTGAGGCCACAGGCATGCTCTCTTTTCCTTCCTTCCAACCATGCAACCAGTCAATTGTAGGGTTGAGCAAGGAGACAGAAATAAAGTATTGATCTACTGTTGGAAAGTCATAAAATTGCCAATAGTAGGTCATAAAATTAAAACAAAATAAATGAATCTAAAATTTCCTTTCCTTCTTCTCAAATCCTTGAGACATCGATAGTCATGTAGTTGATCCTCTGTGGATTCCACAGCCAAAATTCAAACAACAGATCAAAAATAGTCAAGAGGAAGAAGAAAAAATACATGCGGGCATTTTTCCTTGTCATGATTCCCTAAACAACACAGTGATGCAACTATTTACATAGCACTAATATTTCATTAGGCATCATAAGTAATCTAAAGATGATGCAAATGGCTGTGTGTGGGCCATATGCAAATACTATACCATTTTACATAAGGGATTTGAGCGTCTGTGGTTTTTGGTACTTAAGGGAAGTCCTGGAACACATTCCCCTCTGTTACTAAGGAATGGCTGAACTTTACCTGTAACCATGGTTCGCATCGGTGGACTTTCCTTTTTCCACACCTACTTATGAGTGATTTATTGTTATTGTTCCCAGTTTTCTAATATCCAGGTTTAAGGTGCTGGCTGGTCAGTAATCAGAGGCAGAGGTCAATGTTTCTGAAATAAATTCACCACATGTCCCTGATAGTTAATCCCTGGAAGATGCATGCCTCCTTTAATGGCTTTTATCTTCTCACAGGCTCTGAAGACCAACATATAAGAAAGAAGAAAGTTGGGTCAGTTCATGAGGTTTTCAGATTGACTTCTGCCAAGGTGAGGCTAGGTGATTTTTGCTTATGATGCACTGAATATGATTTTTAAGTGTGGTAAATTATTAGTCACCATTCACCTATAACCACAATTCTTCTCCTTACTCCTTTGTCCACACACCCAATAGGCCAAGCACAGCTTTGGAGAGCTGGAATGAAAGAAAAGTTAAAGTCTGGCATTATCAACAACATTTATTGACCACTCTCAGAGTGGCAAGGTATTATCAGCAGGCGCTCTGAGGCTATGTAGTTTAGAGTAAATAGAACCTTTGCCTTCAGAGCATTTGAGGAAAACTAGACAGTAAATTCAAGAGCATAGATTGGACTCTGTGGAACCCAGGCTTCCTGGAATCAAACTTTCCTTCTCCCACCCACACACTGTGATCTTGGGCAAGTCAAAACTGTGTTTCAGTTTCCACATCTGTGTAATGCAATTAAGAGCATCTAACTTACAGGTTTGTTGTAAGAGTTTATTGAAATTTGCATTGAAATATGAATGGCACATTATTAAATCCTATGATGGGTTAACCACTGATTTCAACTTAAATGCAAAGAACAAATTACATGCTTTGCCTGTCAAAGACAGGTTTTAAAATATATTGGGCACTCTGGTATAACCTGGAGCAGTATGTATTTCTTAATCGGCAAAGTCAAGTTTCTGGCAGAGGAGGATACTGAGTTACTACACGTGGAGCACTAGGGCTTGGATAGGGGGAAAGGGTCACCTCAGTTCCTCTTTGCGAGGGGATCACAAGAGAAAAGGACTGTACATGAAAAGAAAGTGCTGCAGGTGGAGGGCCAGTTGCTCTTCCCAGTTTCTCTGTTTGGAAGAGCGCTTGCCACAAGGCAGCTGCCTAAGGAAGGCTGATTAAAGTGAAGGGGTTAACAGATGGAAGGCAGCCGTCGGATGTCTGACCTAAAGGATGGTCACTGCTGGAAGACTGCAGTGTAGACAGTCAATCTGGCTGCATTGCAAATCATCCCAGCTACTGTAAATGAAATGAATGTCATGAGGCTGCAGATGGAGGTAGAACACTGCAGGAAACATCGCAGCAGCCAAAGACCAAATGAAGTCAGTCCTAGCATTCTCACAGCACATACAGAAAGAGGGAATGGCTGTTAAAAGCTACTTTATGGTGGTGGGGGGGGGCGTCCGTCTTAGTAACAGCCTGATGAGAAGGATTAAAAAAGAAATAAAATATAAGTTGGTGGGAGGCTTATGACCAAGGTAAAAATAATGCAGCCCCAAAGAAAAACAGGAGTTAGGGAAAATGAACCATTTTCAGTAAAAAAAAAAAAAAATTAGTGATCCTTGAAAAAAATGGCTGATGTCAGATTTGGAGCAAGAAATGGACAAGAGAGATAAGCTTAGGATATTTTCTGCTGGAAAGAAAGGTTTTTGAGTCTATGGAGGCGATGTAGAAAGTATACAGGAGGCAAGGGCAACCTGTGGGTCATTAGAGAATATTTACTACAACAACAGACTGAAACGAACGTATAGGACCCATACATTTTTAATGATACTTTAAAAAAAAGAACTCACTGGTTATCACTGGAAGTTGTTAAGCTATCAAATCAGTATTATGGAAATTGGTAAAGGGGGGCAAATCAAGGTTTCCTCACCTTTCCTGTACAATCAGAATTTCAGAAGACCCAAATAATTCATGAGAAAAACTTCTTTACAGACAGCATTCCAATTAATGAATGTAAGAAGAATGATGTATTTAGACTGTCACCATGTTGCACATCCTAATGAAATGGATATACTACAACCATCTATAAGGCTAAAATTCCTAGTTAAAAGGCAGAAAGGCATGGTGATACTATTTGAACCCATAAGTCTCTCAATTTCTTAAAAAAAAAAAAAAGAAGAAGAAAGACATGGAAATATTAGGTGCCTTGTGATATGATGCAACAGACTTTCCATTGCTCCGCCTGTGAAGAGTACTTGCCTTTGACCTGAACCTAATCAAGCCTTCATATTTTTCTGCCAAACTATAGGAAACATGGAGAATAGAAGAACAAGTTAAATGGCACAAGTAAACAAGCAGCCCCAAGTGGGATATTGTACAGCACAAATGACCTACTCTTTCCTGAAAATCAATAGTATAAAATATTAGGGTGAAGACATAAAATAAACTTCAAAGCCTAAAAATCAAGTGCAGCATGTAGATCTCATTTAGCTCCTGATTCCAACAATTGCAAGTAGAAAGACATCTATGAGCAAATTTGAATTATGAGAGTCATATATTTAGGACTTATTAATATTCTTAGGTTTGAACAAGGCACAGAAGTTTTTGTATTTTTAATGTCTTTATCAGAGATGTGAACTGAAAGATCTATAAGATGACATGTTTAGGCTTTTGCTTTAAAAGCACCCCCCATACATACACACAAAGTAGGGAAGGAGAAATAAATCTTGGGGGTTTATTATATCAATCTCTTATAACCCCCACTATATAAATTTTTAAAAAATTATTAGTGCTTTGGTGAGATTACAAACTGTACCTTACCTTGTCACTGATTTTTAAGAGGTGGCTAGAGTCTTCCCACAAAGCAAAATTTAATCTTTTCTCCACTTATTCTAACAAGTCTTAATCAGTATGCAAGGTGAATTCAACACAATTAGAAGTGACTGAACAGAAGAACAAAGGAACTCTGCTGTATTAACCAATGACAGCTTAATTTTTCCCAGTAAGAGATAGCCCACAATGTGCCTGGCTTGAGCAAAACAACCTACAAAGAAATGAGTCAATGTAAAATTGTACAAATTTGTGGGTGACTAAAGCAGCATGCACAAGAGCCATACATATTCCTAAACTGGATCTTAGTCAATACAAGAGTCAAAAGCTTCACTAGCTTGTGCACACATAGACTTTTTTAAAAACCAGTGGCAATGAATTTGTGTAACTTGTCCCTGAGATCATGTGGCTCCAACCTACAGGTGAAGTCCATTGGACACAAATTTAAAGATCCTCAAACAGATCTAAGGCAGCCAGGATTGCTTTGCATTAACATCATCCACCTAACCAAAAGGTTACCTGGCCAGTCCCACACGTGCACAATTCACTCGCCAACCAGTCTGAAACACAGCTTACCTGTTTTTCTCTTTCTTTCAAACCACTGTAATAAACTGAATAACTGTGTCTCCCCCAAAATTCTTACATTGCAGCCCAATCCCTCAATGTGATGGCTTTTGGAGAAGAGACTTTAGAAATATTTAGGATTAGATTGGGTCATGAGGGTGAGGCCCTCATGATAGGATTTAGATGCCTCATCAGAAGAGGAAAAGAGAGGTCTCTTCCTCCAAGTTCAGTGAGGAAAAGCCATGGGAGCTCACAGCATGAGCCATCTACAAGCCAAGAAAAGAGCCCTCACCAGAAACCGTATTAGCCCGCACACTGATCTTGGAATTCCAGCCTCCAGAACCGTCAGAAAATGCATTTCTGCTGTTCAGGTCATTCATTGTACAGTATTTTATTCTGGCAGCTGGAGCCACCTATGG
The DNA here is from genome assembly GCA_004365215.1 of Cuniculus paca. Lineage (NCBI taxonomy): Eukaryota > Metazoa > Chordata > Mammalia > Rodentia > Cuniculidae > Cuniculus > Cuniculus paca. The sequence goes on along the minus strand of RJWT010028385.1, from coordinate 1,254 downwards.
CAGGCACTCATTTCACTTGTTTCGGTTTCAAATTCCTTCCTACCCCTTGGAAGGCAAAGGTTCCAAAATCACAACAGTAGTTTCAAAGCTAAGTAAGGCGGAAACTTAAGTCCCTACAACAACTAATACAGTATCAGAATCAAAGAAAGGTTAACAAAGTACATGTTATTTGAGGTAAGCACATTCAGAGTAATTAAGAAAAATAAGAATAACTATGTCTATCGAAAGAGTATACAACATCATCCCAGACAAGAGACGTAAGTCTATGCCGATGACCACTACAGCTCCATTTACACAGAAACCCTAAGCAATTCTTGTCACAGGCTGCCAGGCTGCCCTATGTCTTCAGTATTCTGTGCCATGAAAAAGTAACTGTCAAGGATAATAGGAACACAATCCGACCCGCTTTTCCCTAGATTCTTGCAAAGTCTATAACTCTGGTTCTTGTGTTTCTTTAGCCACCACATCTTGGGGACATGCGTTCTGGCTTTCTTCACAGGCAATCCCTGTGTGTCACATATTAGATCACCTGTGGGCAGTTCTGAAACTCTCCTAACTACACCCAGTTAATCCTCGGAGCAGCCCTCTGAGGCGGCCCATGGACGGTCCTCCACCAGAGGAAGTGCCTAGGAGAGGAGGGGTGCAGCCTGGAGAAGACGAAGCCACGCATCGATTCAGACCCTTCTCCATCCAAAGGAAGACGCACCAAAACAAGTGTGTCTCCCCACGACGCTCCAAACCATTTTGTAAGAACTGAAAGCTTCCCACTAAAATCTTCTTTTAAAGAGGACAACCAATATTTTGGTTTAAATTATAACCCCAACACACCTACATTGTTGCAACTCCTAAGTAAAGACTACAGTATTTCATGATGATAATTGTTTTAAAAACTCAGGGGGACCCAGCAAAAGTGTGGTGAACAGGGAAGTCTGACTTCAGTCTGCCCGGTGTCCCGAAGCCCTGGTGACAATCAGCAGGCCTTTCCGCTTCCCTTAGCACACAAAACAAGTATGACCTGCTCAGGTTATTAGGTGTACTCAGAACGTAACGAGGGGCACCAGCAGGAAATCGTATCTGTACACACCATCAAGAAGTCAATATTTAAGATTCCTGGGGGCGTGACCTCTCCTGCTCAAGGGGGCGTCCCAGAGTCCTAAGCGCCGGACCCCAGGAGCTAGAAGTCCCCCCGGAACTTCCAACCCCTGGGTCTCTCCCTGGGCAACGGCGGCCGCTGGGGCCAGGGCTGATGCCCAG
>RJWT010028384.1:0-15231 GCA_004365215.1 Cuniculus paca | reverse complement strand
CTGTGTGCGTTACATGTTTTTCAAAACCAGTGTATCAGGCAGGATTACAGAGACAGAGTACTGGCAGACACAGCTAGTAACAGTAATGTGGTCGGCAAGGGCAGAGAGAACTCCCCAGTTTGCCAGTCTTGTCCCCTATATTGAGCATAACCACTGTTCATTTTTGTGTTGTACCTTTCTCTTCACCATCTACCAGACACCACTGCAAAGTCTACCTTTAATCCTACCAAAAATGATCATTTTCTTCTTCCTTGTTCCCATATCGACTTGGCTGTTCTTTCCCGATGTCAATAGAAAACTTATCTTTCCTACTCCAGCCTATGAATGTTAACTTCAGTCTCCTTCTGCTATGATTTTTTTTTTGGCATCTGGTTGTTTAACTTACTGTGTGCCATGGGGGATGCAGATGTACAGCAGATGTCAGGCTAAGTAGAAAGAATGCCACGTCAATTGGAAAAGGTACTCAGGTTATAAGAAGGACGGTAGAGTATTATTTCCTTAAAATCTCTACCTCTGGAACTTTACTGAAAGTTAAGATTGTTTTGAGCATTTTATTGAAATAGAATTTATATGTAATATCATTTTATCATATATATATATCATATTGAAGTGGAACATATCATAAATGCATGTTCTGATGAATTTTAACAAACTGAATATCAGTACCATTAAAACTGTGTAATCAGTTTCCAGATCATATGTGAGAAACAACCAGAGTTCCATTTGCCCATCACTTGCATCTCCCCAAAGTAACCATGATGCTGACATTTAACAGGATGATGTCTGTTTCTGAATCTTCTAAGAGGCAATTGCATATGATGTGCCCTGTATTAAATGGCTCCATTCACAGAATACATTTGTAAGATATATTTATACTGCCACTTGTTGTAACAGTTCTTTGTTTTCCCATTCCTGGTTATTTTTCCATTGTTTAAACATGCAACCGATCATCTTTCCTATTGTTAAACGTGCATTTGGGAGGTTTCCAGAGGGAGGCTTTTGTGACAAGTTACGTTATAAAGATTGTTGTACAAATACCTGGGATACATACCTAAAAGAAGAGTTGCTGTGTCATAGGATATCCATATATGGAACCTTATTACACTACCTATTTCCAAAAGGATTGGGTCCTTTTACAATCTTGCCATCATCACATCAGCATCCCCTGTGCTTTGCATCTCCACAAGCACTTCACATATTGTTCATGCAGTTTGGCTATTGTTTTGTCTTATTCATTCTTTGCTGTTTTTTGAGATCGTAGTGAATATTCAGTTGTATTTCACTATGCTTTTAATTTGCATTTTTCTAAATGATGAATGAAGTAGAGTACCTTCTCCACATATTTCTTGACCCTTTAGCTCTCTTAAAGTGTTTTGTATATTTTTAACTTTTTGTTTCAGTCTTTTTCTTATTGATTCCAAGGCTTAAGACTTTTTATAAGACTAGATAATGTTGGAGTGCTGAGAAGTTTCTTTTACAGCAGTCTCCAGTTGCCATTAATGTTACCTTAAATTGTTAGAAATCCCTCCAAGCAACTTCATTTTATTCACAAAACATACTCTAGTTATTTTTATTTAAAAGACTCAAATTGCTATTTATTTTGACAAAAACATCTTTTTCATGATAATTTAAGTGTAGTGGTACAATTTAGGTTTGCAGAATGACCACCTTCATTATAGGGAATTTGTACGTATACATGAGATATCTTGATGCCTAGTTTTTTCCTCCCATCCCCATCCCCTCCTTTCAAACCCCCTTCACCTCCTTGTTCACAAAGCTTGGTTTTCATTTTATCCTTCTTTCTTCATGTTTTCTTTCCCTTCCTTTCCCCCTCTCCTCTCCCTAGTTCTCTTTTCCTTTTGAACAGTTTCTTCCTATTTTGCAGTATCTATTTTACATTTTTATTCTTATTTACATTTTCAGTTTCTCACACCAGAAAAATAATGTAGTATTTACATATGTGGCTCATTTATTTCACTTATGATTGTGGTCCCAAGGTCCATCCATTTAGCTATAAATATCTCAATTTTATCTTTCTTTATGGCTAAGTAATGTTCCAGTAGACCTGAGGATCAATGAAACAGACTGGAAGATACAGAAACAACCCCAAACACACTTGCCCACCTGATCTTTGACAAAGAGCCAAACACATCACAGGAAGAAGGATACTCTCTTTAATAAATGGTACTGGTGGGCTGGAGATGTAGCTCTGTGGCACAGTACCTGCCTGGCAAACACAAGGCCCAGAGTTCAATTCCCAGTACCAAAAAAAAAATGGTGTTGGATAAACTGGATTCCAACATGCCAAAGACTAAAACTAAACCCACATCTATCACCTTTCACTAAACTAAAATAAAAATGGATCAAAGATCTAAATATTAAAAAAGAAACACTAAGTCTGCTGGAAGATAGAATAAGTAGAACTCTGGAAGACACTGGTGCACTCAAAGAATTTATGAACAAAATCCCAATCACACAGGAATTATCATAAATAATTAACAACTGGGATCTCATCTTATTAAAAAGCTTTTGCACAGCAAAAGAAATCACCAACAGAGTGAAAAGGCAACCCACAGAGTGGGAAAAAAATAATACCAGCTGTTCTTCAGGCAAAGCACTAAGATCTAGAATCATATAAAGAACTGAAAAAAATCATATCCCCCAAATTCAAAGACCCAATTCAAAAATGGGCATCTGGGATGAATAGATACTTCTCAGGAGTACAAATGGCAAATAAATACATGAAAAAGTGTTCAACATATCTGGTCATTTAAGAAATGCAAATTAAAACAGCACTGAGATTGTATCTCACTCCAGAAAGATTGGCTATCATCAAGAAAACAACTAATAACAAATATTGACAGGGCTGTGGGGGAAAGGGAACCCTTATACACTGTTGTTGGGAGTGTATACTGGTGCAACCACTGTGGAAATGTAGACATTTCTCAAAAAACTAAGATTAGAGAGCTCATTTGACCCAGCTATTCCCCTTCTTGGTATCTTCCTGGAAGAATTAAAGGCATCATACCTCAGCAATATATGCACATCCAGGTTTACAGTGGCACAGTTTTTAGCAGCTAAATCTTAGAAGCAGCCCAAATGGCCATCAAGCAATGAATGGCTAGAGTATTTCTTAGAAGCAATGAATAGAGTTTCAAAAAACTATTTTTGGTCATTTTACTATATAGCTCTGTGTCATAGGCAAATACTTTCTCTTCTTTGTTCTTGAGATCCCTTATTGACAGAGGGAAAGGTTGAATCTGAGACTACCCAATACTAAGATTCTATAAAATACTAATAAATATGTCACTTTAAGATGTGAGAAATAGGATGAAAGGCTTACTATGAAATTTAACTCCCATAAATTTGGTGATTCTGCTCTTATATGAGAAAGATGCAAAGTATTCTAACTTCAATTTTACATATTTTCCATGTTCTTGCCCATTTTAGACTTTCTGTTCATCATAAGTCTACCACGTTAAACAAAGAAAAATTACGTATCAATAGGTTCCACTTAATCTTCTTCTCACTAGAAATTTTTATTTTATTGCAAACAGTACCTGGATCAGAAGTGACCAAAAACAAAAGAACATCAAAACTATTTCTTTATGGTATTTTAGCACATGTGTGCCTGAAATGGAGTTTAAAAAACAATGCTTACTAATTTCTATGATCCAAACATGGACCTTCACCCAGCTCATTGTAAACCTACCTTTCTTTCTGTACCCTTTTGCCCAAGTGAACAGAACTTTTTAAGTCCTCAAAGGTAAAATTGTTTGTGTTAGCCTGAAATCTACATTTCCTTTCTCCTCTTCTTTTTGGTAACCTCACACCAGCTGCCCAATGGTAAAATTTGTAATAGTCTTAAGGAAGCATTTAGAAAATAATATTTTTAAAACTTTTCACAACTTCACTGACTTGAAAGTTTTTCTGTTATACAAAACACCTTGCACCAAGAGGAAACGATTAGTAAGTTGGGCAATATTAGAATGAAGAACATGTACTAATCAAAAAATAAAAAACCCATAAGAGAATTCAAAGCCAAGCCACACAATGGAAAAAGATATTTAATTTCCGTATTAAAAATAAAGAGTTTCTAGTCAGATTATGTTTCTATGACTGCTATAAACCAATAAGATATGTAATGAAAATGGACATTCATTTTGAAAAACACTGACATGTTTGGATAAGAATATAAACAGATTTGACCTCATTAAGAATAGAAAAATACACATTAGCAGTTCAATAAGCTATCACTATGTGTACATTAGACTTGTTAGTATTTAAACATGACAATACCACATGTTCAAAAGAGTATGGAGCAACAGAAATTCTCATATGTTGCTGGCAGAGTGTATACTTGGATATCTACTTTTTAAAAAGCAGTTTGTGTCTCATACGTTTGAATATACATATTTCTACATCTAAGCCCATAGCTTACAAACTGCATAATATGTGCATTGACATATATATGTACTTTACACCTCACAAAGTGTTTTTAAGTAAAATCACCTAATCTCAACCCAAAGTTATTATTGTTAGTTTGTAGATGAGAAAACCGAGGCTTAGTCTTCCCACAATACAAATAACCACAGTTCTGGTTTAAAATCACATTTCTGTTCTTCGTGTTCCCACCTCCTTTGTTCTTCAAGGGAAAGAAAATGAGCCAGGAAACTGATGACCCTGAACCAGAATCAGTGTTCTTTAGATCTGTGACTTCAGTCAGATACCTTGACATGCATGTGTGCCTTGATTTTCCTATGTGTTAAAAGAGAATCAATGCGGGATGGGGAATTAGCTCAGCGGTCTAAGTGCCTGCCCGGCAAGCACAAGGTCGTGAGTTCAATCCCCAGTGCCGCAAAAAAAGAAAAAAGAGAGAGAGAGGAAATGAATGCTTGTTATTTGCCATAGAACCTGCACAACAGAAATAAAACCATGAAATGCATAATCTGGGTGCAATAGCATATTCCTGTAATTCCAGTTCCTGAAGACTGAGAAGTGTTTTCCTTAAAAACACTTTGCAAAAAATAAAGTACATATATATGTCCATGTATATATTATGCAGCTCTGTAATCTATGGGCTTAGTAGTAGAAATATGTATATTCAAACATATGAGACACAAACTGCCTTTTAAAATGTAGATATCCAAGTTTACACTCTGCCAGCAACATATGAGAATTTCTGTTGTTCAAGGCCAATGTGAACTACATAGCAAGTTCAAGGGCAGCCATAAAATGCCAAACATATTTAGTGATTGGTGCACTGATGTGTTCCTATGCTTTGAGCCTAAGCTTATTTTAATATTCATTGCTAACCCAACAGTTGATAATAGTAGTCTTTCACTCTTCCTGTCCATACTCCCTGCCAGCCACCTACCTAAAGAAAGTAATAGTGAAGACGTAAATCTGATTGGAAAACTTAGACATTGGGAGTAATTGCAATAAAGTTGCATGGAATCAATACAGCCGTGTATAACTACCAGGAAACAAACACAAAAAAGTACATTGTTTTCCTCACTGAAATTTGATATGAAGCATTTTTTCCATTGCATCAAGAGGTTAAAGTGTACAAACTGGAAAATTAAGTCTATTCACAACCTGTATTAACACAAAAGCAATCTGTAGGATATCTTATATGTCTTCTGATGGAGGGGCATCCATTGGGAAGATTACGTCTGTTATCAAGCAAAGCAATGAACTTTCCATTTACATTGGACATTCATAATCTGATGAAAGAAAATGTACATTTAGTCTTTTAAAAGGCAAAAAGAAACCCTACAAATCTGTCCATTATACCTGCTGAGAATCTGAAGTGAGGTCACGACAAAAGCAGATTATTTTTGATAGTGTTAATAAGAGTTTATTGCAAGCCCCGCAAGCCAGCTCTCCCTCTGTGGATCTCTGAATGGCTTTGGCAGCTGGACTATTCTTAGAGTAATGAGAAAGAGCCTTATCTCACACCATAGGAAATTCAAAGATCCCTGCGGCTTCAAAAGTCTTATTGATGCATTTTAGGAGAACCAAAAGTCAGAATGCTTATCATCACAAATACTGTCCAGTATGGAGATACAGAAAGAACCCTAAGAGGCACAGACATACAGCTGGCAATATAGTATATCAATAATAGCACCTCAGAAGACACCCATGTAACTGTGGCTATTTTCATAACTAAATCACTGTCTCAGACAGTGTTTAGCAGTATTAAAAATTGTGAAATAGCATCACTGGTTACAAGAATCAAACACTTGCACTAACTACGTTGAATAATGGGGAATATCTTACAAAAATATTAGAGTCTCAAAGTGGGCACTTGGATTTTGGAGAAGGTAAGAGTCAAGGGAATAAAAATAGCAGACACAAGAGATGCAGAAATAGTCTCCTGTCCATAAAACCCTAGCCAGGCCACCATAATTATCACTTATGACCTATAGTCACTGTATTCTTGGGTCCTAGAAGAAAGCATTGGATTAGTCGGCTAGCCTTGGGTCTTAGGTACCCTCCCTTCTCCCCCCAAAATCAACCCAAACAGGCATGGAATGTGACCCTACTCAGCTCCAACAGTGCACTAGATAACTGAAATTCCTTCAGGCAACACATGATATTTAACTGAATATTCCCCTATACCCCTATGCTTGTGTCTGACTCAAATCCATAGATTAAAAAAATCGTTAAAAAGAACTTGATCACTGTAGCTAGTGGGTAGGCTTTAATTATCCCTCTATGTGTCACTCAGTTCCAGTCCCACACTCTTCACTAATTATAAATGTACTTAGTTTCACTCTTAAGTGAATGCATTGAAGGATGTGCATGTAGCTTCATAAGGAGCCCAGGTGTTGCTTGTTTCTATTTGTTTCCCTTCACTGATGGTGAATGAAACAAATAGGAAGAGGAACAAGATTTGGGGGTAAGAGAAACAATGAAGATGTGTTATGGATATGCAACAACTCCCCACAATGAATGTAGTCACTCCTTACCGCAAATGTGTACTAATAAAATCAAACATACAAACAGCAACAGTGGGTGTCACTGGACTCTTACTAGGCACTGATCTGACATTGCTCACCAGACTGGGATGATGGTGTGCACAGATGGCTCAAGGCAGAGCCAGAGATTGAGATGAACACTGAATTTTCTTGGAGTGGAGCTTTAGGAAAAGATGACTCACTGCCATTCCCTTCACACCCCATGACTGATTTCTTTTATTTCTCCAGCTCCTGATTCCATCTACCATCAGTAAAATAAAAGTCATTATGAAATTAAGGGAGTACCTGAACTCACAGTGAAGGAGTCACCTCAGGATTCATCCTTATAATTCTGTCCTATCATTATCATTGTTGTCACTAAATGACTTTCTCCTCTAGTAATGGGAGTGTATTAGTCATTCCCATTACTTGGAAAAAAACACCTAATACCCACACTTAAAGAAGGATAACTTTATTTGGCTCATGGTTTCAGAAGGCTTGGTCCATGACTGGCTGGTTCCAAGGCAGAAGCATCAGGCATCACAGTAGAGTGGAATGATGGTGCAAATCTGCTTAATTGGTGGGGACTGGGAGGCAGAGCACAGGGGAAGAACACCTGGAAGAGATTTATCTTCAAAAGGGCCTACTCCTAGTGTTCTACCTCCAACTCCCCACCTACTCATAGTACATTTTTCATAAACATCAGTGGATTAATCCACTAATGAGTTTGGGGTTCCTATGATCCAATCACCTCTCCAGGAATCTCTTAATTTCGTCATGTTGACAATTAAGCTTAACCCTTAGAATACACATTGAGTTCTCAACTAATGTCCCCATGAACAGCATTCTATTAGACAAACAATATTTTAAACATCACAAACATTTAGTAAGCATTTGCATGGGGCCGTGTAGTCCTCCTTCCATCTTCCTGTCTCATGATCCAGTCTCACCCATTCCAGGAGACTTCCCAGCCAAGGCACAATTCTGGGCACAATTCTGACAAAGTACAGCTTACCATTTCATCAGAAAAGCGCATATTTACTCTCACCTTGACCAAAAAAAGTGCAAGAAAATCCCTAAGGTTGTCTCTATACTTCCCCTCACATTATAATATTTTGTTCACTCTCTTTCATCAGCACCTATCTAGAGAATATTGTTTTAGATTAAGTCAGTTTCATTTTTTTGTTATTATAATTGACTGCTTAGAATTTTTGTCCTTAATTCTGTGCATTTAGATCTCATGTTCTTTATGAGAAAATCTAGGAATTATACTTTTAATGTCATAGTAAGTAATATTAAAATAAATGGCAAGTCATGAATTGGTGAATTAAAACACCTAATAATTGGATTGGATAAATATAAAATCTCTAGATTCAGTGAACCAGCACCAGACTAATTTAAATGTCTAATTAAAAGTTATTTGGAGGCACAGCATACACAAATTGCAATGCCATCTTCTGTATCTGGGATGGAAGCTTGGTAACCAGAAGAAAAATCAGAAATGCGTGAAGAAATGAGAATGGACTGCAATCTTTAATCAGAGTACTCCATTTTAATCAAGGCATATCTGACTCTACATTCCATTACCACTTCGTGTAAACACACTGTCCCTGGTGCTGAAACGGCTGTTAAGTGTTTACAGAGCGACCAAGTTCAAACCAGGAAAGGAGGAAGCAATACCCAGCTGGAGGCAGGGGCTTTTGTTAGCTGAAACACAATTTATACAAAGTTGCCACAGATCTATGAAGAAGAAAAAGAAGCTTTGTGATCAGGCAAGTCGAGATTAGAACTGAGTTGACAAGAACAACCTCACCAGTCTGAAAGCTGATTCACCCAGAAGGCTATTCATAGCAGAGGACTAGTTAGCACATTGTCAAATATGACACCTTGAAAAAGCAGCATGATTGCTCATACAATAGCTAATGAGCAGTGACTCACTTAGATTGTCCACATTGAGATGGCAGGGTATGGGAAAAAGAGCTCCATCATCAAATGGGAAAAAAAAATGACCAAAGCAAAATTCTAAAATTAGATGTGTTCTCAGAGGCCTCCCAATTCTGGCACTATGACTTCTCTTTGTTAACTTTGAGTCTCTATTTCCTTATCTATAATATGGAATAGCAATTATGCCTCCTTTACAGCCTTGTGTGAGAACTAAATTGAGATTCAATGAGTTAAGATGTGTAATACAATAAGGACAGAAAAGGATCAGTTAATAAACATTCACTGTTATTATTAGCAATATTATTATGGACAAACATTTTTCTCAACTATAGAAATACAGAGTATGACAATTTGTAAAGGTGTCACCAAAGCAAATACAACTGCTAAGCTGTATGTCATTTACAATGTTAATCTGTACTGTTATTTCCCAAGAATAAAGAATATTTTCTTTCTCTAAAGCTATTTCCTATGTTTATGAAATCAAACACCTCCCAAATTTTTTGAAAAGACTCTCAGGCTTTCCAAATATCATTGTTGAGGTAATTCCATACACTTATGTTCAATTTGAAAGGATCCTTAACATATCAAGTTCCTTTAACAACATGTTAACAATATTAACATATCAACATATTGGCACACCAAGCTCCTTTAACAAACCAAGCACTGTGCTAGACTAAATTGCTACTTTAGATAAGACCAAAGAAGCCAAAAAAGAAATTGCAAGATCCTCTGCCATTAATGAGAAGTTCTACCACAGATATGACCACCTACAGTGTTCTTGCACATTAAACATACATGTAAGTGAAATAGTTTTGTTATTATCCCTTATTTGCAAATAAAGAAACAAGGCTTACAGGAGGCAGAACTCTGCCCTAAAAAATCAACATAGGTGTTGTCACATCTGGACTATTCTCACACCTTAGTGCTGGGGTCACTTTCAAGCAGGTGAAATTCTTTTCCCATCTCCTCCCGTTAATCAGGACTGAATGATGTTTAGGTAAATAGTATAGCCTAGAGACCAAAAATTCCTAGTAAAAGACAAAAATTTCAGTTTTTCCCACTCCCTGTAGATACTCTGTCAATAAAGTGTGAACTAAGAAAAATCTCTGCAGTCAAAACAGAGTGAGCACAGTGGAGGAATTGCCACTTATCTTAGCTCTAATGAATAAATGAGTAAATCAATAGATCGCTAGGTCATATGTACTGCTTTTACTCCAATCAAGTGTTTTTGTTTTGTTTTGTTTTAAGAAAAAAAAACCTAAACAACCAGAGGGCATTTTCACAGTTTAGCATCTAACAAAACACAGCAGTGGTAATTAAAACAATCTTGAGCTAGGAAAAAATGGAAGGGAAATCTGTCACCACTGAAACTATCAAGGAGGGAAAGAAAAGTCCTGAGGGATGAAACTAAAGCATTGACAATTTGTTTTAGATCTAACCCCAGAGTGATGTGCAGTGGGAGGATGAGGCAGAGATTGTTGCTTGGAGAAATGTCAGCTCTGTATGAGAAGCTGGTGAAAAACAATGAAAAGGTGCTCATAGTCCTCATCTTCTGCCAAGGCCAGGAAATAACTGAATTTTCTTTGTATAAACAGGAATAGACTCTCTGTGGTCATTTTTATATGCTAGAGCTGCAAGCAATATCTTAGCTACTTTTCTCTCATTGTTGAGACAAAATACCAGATGTCCAAAACTAGGGAAGGAAAGTTTTATTTAGCTTATGGTTTTTGGAGGTTTCAGTTTCAGTTCAGCTAGGATGGCATGGCTCATGCCAGTCACAAGCCACAAGAGCAAAAAGGGCAAAAAGAGAAGAGCATGCCTCCTTCCCTCCCTTATTTTGTATCCCTGTTCCCCACCCCTGGACAGGTGCAGTACTCACACCACCAATCGCAGTGCTAGACAATGAACCAATCACAAACACTAGACTCAGCCACCTCCATGACTGCATGAGGCTTGGGGGGCAAACCACAGCGAGGAGTAAACATCTTTGGTATATTCACCCTTGTCCAATCAAGTCAAGGTTAAAAAAAAAGTTAACTGATTATCCTGACTTTAAAGTATTTTAAAATTTGGTGTAATTTGATTTTAAGAGTTCCATAAGTCTTTAAAGTTCATAGTCTCCTTCTCCTGCACCAAGATACAGTGGTTCATCAAATAACCCTTTCTATCTGCTGAATCCTTTCAATCCTCTGTTTGAGGTGAAATTAACTAATGACTCCAACCTCCTAAAATGAAATCAGCAAGAACAGCAAGACATCAGACTTCCTTGGTGCTCTGAATCCATTACTCAGGAAAGAGTTTTCCAGTTGGGAATAAACCATGAAATCTAGTCAAATTTATGGTGCTCTGAATCTCACATAATTGATGTCATCTTCTGGGAGCAAATTTGCCATAGATGTGTGAATTTTGACACAGTAGGAAAACTAATCATTGAATTTGGAGCAATTTTGCTAACCACACAATTCTTGTCATGTCTGCTGGCAAATTTACATAATTTCTTCCCCCAAAAAAATCTTACAAATGAATTTCAGGCCAAAGAATAAACAATAAACACACAAAACTTGATTATGTGTCTCAACTGAAATAAAATACGTAAAGCCTTTTATAAAAAGAGGGAGATAGAAATGCTCAGGTATAAATCAAATGAAATGTGAACAGGACTCAGATTTATTTTCTGAAAAACTCAAAACATTGATTAATTAAACGAAGTGATTTAAAAATTTTTTTTACATACTATGTCCTTAGACTGAATGATTCAACATAGTAAAGATGCTATAAACTCTTAAACATCTTTAGCATAGGTACTGCAAAAATCAAAGCAGCAGTATCTGTAGATACAGACAAAATAAATTTTACTATGATTATGGAAAGCAATGCAATGTATAAATAGTTAAAGTAAGTTTGGAAAAGAAGAATATAGAGCAAGAAATTTGTTCTACTGATTTCAAGGTTTATCTAACCATGCTAACCAAAATGTAGTATTGGCAGAGAGATAGACACAGATCAGTGGAACAAAACAGAAAATGTCAGAATAAAACTACACAAATACATTCAACTGAATTTTTTTCATTCAACTGATTTTTTGACAAAGATGCAAAAGCATTTCAATGGAGGAAAAATAGTTCTTTAAACAAAAAGTAATAGAGAGAATTGGCATTCACAGATAAAAAGGAAAAAAAGCACTAGGATGTAAGTTTCACACTTTGAACAAAAGGTAACTCAAAATGTGTAATGGGTTTAAATGTAAAACATCAAACTATGAAAATTTTATAGAAAACTTTAAAAAATCGAATATAAGACTAAGCCAATATTTGTTAGAATTGAAATAAAGATAGTCAATAAAGGAAATCTTTATAAACTGGAGTGCATCAAAGTCAGAAACTTGCTCTGTAAAAGATTGTTTAGAAGATGAAATTCAAGTTACAGACTAGGAGAAAAAATTTAAATTCACGTATATGTCAAAGAACTCTTATTACAATTCTTATCAGAAAAAAAAAAACAGACAGATAATGGCCAAAAGACATAAAGATATTTTACTAAAGAAAGTTTGTAGATGTTAAATAACCAGATGAGGCAATATGTAATATAATTAGTCACTGGAAAAATGCAAATGAAAACCATAGTAAGTTCACTGCATATGTATCAGTGTCTTTTTTAAGTGACAACAGCATATTGCGATGAAATCTGAAGAAACTGGGCCACTTACGCATCGCTGGTGGGAATGTCACATGTTGCAGTTACACTGAAAAGCAGTTGTCAGTTTCTTCTAAAGCCAAACACACAACAATCACACTACCCAGAAACTACAGTCTTGGGCAAATAATCCCCCAGACATGAATATATGTTTACACAAAGACCTGCAAATGGATGTTTATAGTAGCTTTATTCATAATAGCTAAAACATGGAAACAATTCAAATGCTCTTCAGTGGGTGAATGGTTACACAAAGTATCATAGATCTACATAGTGATTACTACTCTTGAATAAATGAGAGCAAACTATTGATATACACAGCAACCTAAATGAATCTCCTGAGAATTATGCTGAATGAAAAATGCTGGTCCTAGTGGGTTCCATGCTGGATGATTGCATTTATGTGAAACTCTTGACATGACGAAATTATAGAAATGGATAACCCGATGATCACTGCAAGGATTAAGGAAATGGTGAAGACAGCAGGAAAGTGGGTGTGCCAACAAAAGACAAGCTGAAACATTCTTTCATGATGATAACATTCTCTTCCTAGACTATATCAGTGTGATTATCTTGTTTTTGATATTTTATTACATTTTTGCAAAAATTAACCATTGGGAAAACCAGGTAACGGATATATTGGATCCCCGTACTATTTCCTGCAAATACACAGGAATCTGGCTTATCTCAAAGGAAAGGGGCTGAATTTAGAGTATACTGAGTTTACAGCTATAATTCCGCAGGTCAACTCCAACATGCACATGCTCAGCTCTTCACAAGCTGCCAGCAGAAGTCTCCTCTGTAAATGTACTTGGCTCATGACTCAGATATTCTGCCATCTGTACAAGACCATGCTGCAGGCTTCCCACTCTTTGGTCTTCCTTCCAAACCCAGAAGCTTCTGACTCACTGCTTTATTTGGACCTTTCATTCACGCTAAGTGCACATACAAATGCTAAGTCCTGTGTGTGTACATGCAAATGCTAAATCATCAAAATTCCTACTTCCCACTCACATAAAGTTTTATTTTTTATTTCACTTTAAAGAGAAAAAAATAAAGCAAAATTTCAAAGCAAGATAATGGGAGAGTAAAAATGGTTAATACATTGCGTGTTATTTTTAAATTAGGTGCTCAGAGTACAATGCCTATATCACATAAAGTTTTAAATCAGAACTATGACAATGCCAAGCACTGAGAGACTGAGCGACACATATGCCACAACAGGGGGCTCCCACATCATAGATATTGCCCCAAAGTTCTTCTGCATATTAAACCTGTCAGTAAACACAGTACTGATAAGTATTGTAGCCCAGTGAGAAAAACAGTGGGATATGTTGAGTGAAAGGATCTTGGAGAATGGAGGAACAGTGTTCCAGAAAATTTCACCTGAGGCCCAATTTTATACCATCCAGATCCAAGAAGTCAGGATTTCTAGTGGGATTTTTGTTGTTTTGTTTTTTATTTGCTTTGATCCATTTGTTTGATGAGAGAGGTGCAGAAGTTCTCAAACATTTTTGAGAATGTAATTAAAGTCTTGGATTCTGCCTCCTCCAACAGGAATACTTAAACCAACATTGGTCAATTGATTAAAAAGTATGATCAAAGCTAAAATCTTTTTTTCTTACCTATTTTAGAGGAATTCTCATTCAAGGTATGATTATGTCTAAATAACCAAACAGCAAATGTCAAGCACCTCTCTGAAATCTTTGAGTCTGTGATAGCAAAATTCCATTCCAGGATCTTAAGGAGACAGTTGTTAATTATAAACAGTTCCACTTTATTGCATTGCTTTTGCTCTATATGCAAACTGCTGATCTTCTTTACCAATTTAGATCCACTGTATTTGCATTAGACATAAAATGGTGACTTTTTAATGCAACACTTACAATAATACTGTATAATTAACCATCTCAAAACTGAATGCCTTACATTAATTATTCTCATTTTCACAAATCTTCAGGTCTTCAAGGTATAATCAATGTACTATTAATGGTCAAATTGGAAATATCAATATAAATAAAGGTAGGAATGCTTGAATAAATGTGACTGGGTCCTTTCCTACGTAGACATTGAGTTCTTACCCTCAGATCCTTACAACTGTGCTGTCAGGAGGGTATTACTACTTCAAGTGACTAGTGTTGAAATCAAGCCACAGTTAAGTGAATTCTTCAAAGACTGAGAGATAAAAGGAAACAAAACTCAGATTTTTAAGACAGTCTACAAATTAAAATTACTTTTGAATAATAACACATATCCTTATAAGGATTCCTGATTATTACAATCATTTCTATTGGCTATATTAAATATCTTTATATATAAACTGTGTAATAACCAAAGAATTGACAGAATACAAGCCAATCTTTTTGTAACATTTTGAGGACACTTTATACTTCATATCACAAACACTGAATGGTAAGTTACTTATAAAATTTTCAACCACTTATAGTAACAATATCATATACACATTTTAAAAACTTGTGTTCTTATAAACTCACACCCACAATAATCATCATCTAAACTCATAATTTTCAAATAGAAATGGTGTAAATTAACTTGTTTTTAGCTGATTTATATATGTCTCAAAGCTAACACCCCCAACTCAGTGACTCGTTGTTTAGAATATGGCATCTGA
>RJWT010028383.1:0-15240 GCA_004365215.1 Cuniculus paca | reverse complement strand
TGATAATAGCTTAAAGCCTTACATTTCCAAGAGATATTTAATTTTTAAATAAAGACTAAAAGATGGAAATTTCTTCTTTCTTATCCATCCTCCTCCCAAGAGTCAAAGCATTATTAAATGACAAAGCATGAAACAAAGGGATGGAAAGTCCTCAATAGATCACAGATGACACAGCACATTTTCAGATTCCAAGTAGCATCGATTAATTAATCTAATAATGATATGGTTTTGTTCTGGTTCTGGAGGTTATCTGGAATCCCTGTTACTCGTCTTTTTGACCTCCTTGCATTCTTAAGGAAATAAATTTAATTAATGGGGGCAAATGCAAAATTTAAAGAGAAAAGTATATATTTTTTCTAACTAGGAGTACTAAGTCTGTTTACTGAAAAGGTTTCATTTCAGTGTTGGCCACTCACACAGCTGAACTTGATTATGAACAGAGAAATTGTTTGGTTCATTAGGCTTTAATTATAGAGATGAATTATTATGGATGAAAAGAGGGAGCCACAGAATTATGGAGATTGAATTCCAATTCAATAAACAACTTCAAATATCTTTACTGGAGACATAGCTATTCATGTTCCTTTTTTCCAAATTTAATTCGATGTCTGTTGACAAATGATGTTAGAATGTCCCGGAGGGGGGATCTTAATATCTTCAGTGTGTTAGTGGCTATCATTTAAATTATACTTTTTTCTTAATTATATTTTCTGATGGTGGTATGAAGATAGATAGCTCTTACTTCCACTTCGATTTATTTTGTACAATGACAAAATGTTACTTTCTTGTTTGGCCACTGTTCATGAGGTCAAATTGCTTTTGTAATAGTTTAAGGCCTTCCAGTATATGCAAAGGTGAACTGAAAACTCTGAGCTTGATATTTAAGGACTTTCAGAATCAGATTCAACCTAAAATATCTGGTAACATTTAGGTTTTTGTTTTTTGTTTTGTTTTTGGTGAAGGTATAAAGCTTCTGGTGTCACCATTGTTCTGAGGAAGGATAGAAAAAATATAGATAGAAGGGAGACAAGAAAAATCATAATTTACAAGTTGTACCTTTAAGAAGACAGCAACTTCAGGACACAACCAAAGTCATGCATCACTATCCATATCTGCACTCCCTAGGTTTGTTTATGCATCTTTTTTTCTAGGGCCATCACACCTCAAATCCCTTTAAGATATTTTAAGTCCATAAATTAGCTTAGTTGACAAGAAAAAGGGCAGAAATCTGACCTTAAGAAATACAATAGCCTGGGCCCCTGCCTTTCTCTGGCAAGATGGGCTATTAATTCACCTGTGAAAAGAGTCAGGATCTTTCTATCAGTGGGTGGGCCATTGCTTTTCTGCCTCAAACCAAACCCAAACTTTCTACAAATTTACAAATTCCACAGAAACCTGCGCTTCCAAACACATAAATATCCCCAGTTTCAGGCTCTAGTACCTCTCTCTTTGAATGTATTTTAAAATCTGCCTAATAAACCCCTTCATGATTCTTGTTGACACATCCTAAAAATTCTTTTTGTGTAATGGAAATCATAGGAGCTGTAATCTTCCCTGTGGGTGGGGTGCGTCAAAGTTTCTCATTTTCACTTTTGATGCCCCTCAGACCCTAGTGATATATTTCTATTCACTGTTTTACAGAGTCCTTGCATATTTCTGCTTCTGAGGTTTCAGGCACATGGCTTCCTACTCTGAATTTTCTTTTGCTTTTGTTCCTTTTTTTTGGAGAGGAGAAGGGGTTGAGTACTGTGGATTGAACTCAAGGGCGCTCTACTGCTGAGCTACATCCTAACCCTTTTTAAATTTTGTTCTTATTTTGAGACGAGTTTCATTAAATTGTCCAGGCTGGGCTTGAACTTGTGATCCTCTTTCAGCTTCCCAGAATTCTAGGATTATAGGAGTGTGCCATTACACATCTCTTGAATTTTCTCTTTCAGTTATGCTTACCTGAGTCCTCATTTGCAAGGTCAAGTTCAAATTATACTTCTGCTTCTTCCCTGAGCATAGGAGTCTATGCTGATTTTGAAAACCTATATTACCTATAATATTCTTCTTCATTCCACTTACATGCTTGATAGTCTTTTACTGTGAAGTCCTTCAGTCAGATTTTAATCTTCAGACACAAAACAGCTTATATTTCTTATTATTTAAAAATAATAGCACTACTAAATTACTGTGGAAAATAACACTTTTGTGACAACTGAAAATTTGAAAACTATGTATTGACAATGTTGGAAATATTATGAATGTTTTAAGAATGATAGTGTTTGTTATGACTGTGGGTTTTTGAAATATTTTTCATATCACCATAATAGTTATGAAGTAATATAATGTCTAGAATTTTTTTCAAATTAATCTAGGACAGAGAAAAGGAGGTTTGAGGGTAAGTGAAATGTAGAATCAGAAAATATCTTTCCTTCCACCCACCTTACAGTATTAGAAGAGGCCCCTGTGGCAAAAGTCAGTCTAACAATAAAAAACAGACAAAAGTATTTAGTATAAGTTTTACATGGCATGAGAGATTTCATAAGGAAATAAAGGCCCAAAGAAACAGGGAAGAAGGACTGGAGGAAGAGCAAAGAGATTTCCTGCTTCAGCCACTTTCTCCAATTATGGCAGGTATCATGTATTGAATCCAGTCAGAACCAGGATTGACCATAACATCAAGACTGACTGAACTAGATCAGCAAGGTTGATCAATTATCATTAGTAGTTGTTGAACTTGGGTATTGGGGATTCATTCATCTTATGGTTTAGGTCTAGGTGCCCCCCTCCAAGCCTCATGCAGTCATGGAGGCTGCTAAATCTATCATTTGTGATTGGTTCATCCCCTAGCACTGGGTTTAGAGCTGGGATTAGCACTGGGATTAGCACTGAGATTAGCAGTGTGAGTGCTGCACCCCTCAAGGGGTAGAGCCTGCATACTATATAAGGGAGGGAAGAAGGCATGCTCTCTCTCTCTTTTGCTGCTCTTTTGCCCTGTTTGCTCTTGCCTCTTGCGAGACACCATGAACAGCTGCCCCATCAGCCACACCACCCTGCCTTGGAACCAGCTGGATATGGACTGAAACCTCCAAACTGTAAGAAGCAAATCTTTCCTTCCTTCATTTTGGACATCAGGTATTTTGGCTCAGCAATGAGAAAAAAGTAACCAAGACAATACACTATTTCCACCTACTTTCATATATGTAAAATTTCCTCTTGGGAGGGAAATAAAACACATGTAAACTCAACAGGGCAGCAGGAAAGAAGTTGAGCAGCCAAGTAGAGCATCATAGATGGGGTGGACTGAGAGTCCCAGGTAATGAGGCCTCCATTCCACAGCTTCTTTTGAGAGCAGTGATTTGGCAAGAAAATAATCTCTCTCCTGAGGAAGAGCTTTAAAGACACATAAGGACTTGGAGTTTCAGCTTCAGTTCAGTCCATGGTACCTTCACAAAATAACTCTGGACATATGGTGGGTTTGAATCATGGCGTTTTAAGGAGATTTTTAATTTCAGAGTGTAAAGAGGCCAAGCAAAATGGGTTACCCAGGTGAGACCAATCCAACCAGAACAGGCCTTGTTTTATTGCACATTCCATGACCATTCCAGTGTATTTTCACTCAGTGACCAAGAAGTCTTCCTGATGTGTAACTGAAAACTTTCCTACCTTTCAACGTAGTTTTCTGTCTCATGGCTGAGTTATCTGTGAACACAAAGAATCAACATGTCAGTTTCATGATTGCCAAAATCCCTTAAAGTAGTTGAAGACAAAGAACAAATCATTTGAGCCTTGCCATGGTAAACTAGCCTCATTAAAAATGGCCAGTTCACGTGGAAAAATCTCCAGAAAAAGGGTAGAGGGAAACAACACTTGAACTTCTCCGCATGATCAGAAGGAAGTTATTTGCATTTTGCTAAGCATGAGGGTCAGATATCTGAGGGGATAATGTTCAACATACTTGTCAGCATGACTGCCTTTTATTGGTCACAAACTTTGATAATTATAGTCAGATTCTTTAAGATGTTAATTATTACTCCACAGTGCTGCTGAAGCCCCAAATGCTAGATATCATGCACTAACAGTATTGGGACACAAAGCAAAACAAAGCTCAATATTTGAACTTGATTATGTCAGCAGCTAACAGTGGAGAGAATGCCTGTAAATGGGTGAGGACCTGCAATTATGTTGGAGCCTTCAGAATATTATCTGTACTAAAGTCACCTCAAGAAAAACATATCCAAGTGACAGAGTTGAAACTTCAAAAAGATGATACCCAAAGACCTTTTGCTACCTGTGGTTTCTCAGCCTGGGTTGCACATTGCAATCAGTTGGAAAATTTCAAAGATGGTCCAGGCTTGACTCTTCTGAGATTTAAGCTCAACTTATGTTTGGTGGGGCATCAGTGGTTTTGTTTTGTTTTGTTTTGTTTTGTTTTGTTTTGAGATGACTCAATTCAAATTGAGGCATTCATTTGCCATCAGAAAGCTACACCATTTTTGCCTTGATCTGTAAAATGGGAACACTGAATTGAAATATCTCCAATATGGAAAGACAGTTTATTGGATTAGTGTGTACACTCTGGAAGCTCCTTGCCTGAGTTCATATCTTTCCTCTGCCATTCACCAGCCTTCTGGGGCTCGAGTAACCCATCTATAAACATTTTTTACCAAATATAGTTGTATTGGGAGTGTGAGGACAGCATGTAAAAGAGCCACTAACTCTCACTATATGCCATTACAGTTATTGATGCTTTTGTTTGGATCTGGAATGATCCCCAAAGGCCCCTGTGTTAAAGAGTTGGTCTTGACTGTGGTATTCCTGGAAGGCTGTAAAACCTTAAAAGAGGTGGGGCCTTGTGGGAAGTCATTAGGTCATTGAGGGTGTACTTTTGACAGGGATTGTGGGACCCCAGCTCCTTCTCACTCTGAGAGGTGAGTACCCCATCATGTGCTCCTACTGTGATTCCTGTGTTGCCACAGCCCAAAAGCAACAGGAGCAATTGTAGACTGGAAATTCTAAAACTTAGCCAAAAATAAACCTCTTCTCTTTATATCTTAGTCATTTCAGATATCTTGGTATAGTGATGGAAAGCTAACTGACACAAGTAGTGGTTACTTCATGAACCATACAATGTTCAGCCTCACAGGTTTTCTTCACTTGTGTTGCAAGGAGAACATCTTGCTCTTGTGTTCTTGTGTTCATCTTCTCCTATGATCCAAACTGTGCATTTCTTTTCTTTTTATTTTAAAGAGAATAGAACTGAACAAAATAAAACAGAATAAAGCCAATCAGAACAGAGCAATGAAAGTGATACAGAACTTCAAATCAAGATAGCTCAGCGGTACTGCACCTGCCTGGCAAGCATGGGGTCATGAGTTTGATCTCTTGTACCAAAAAAAAAAAAAAAGAAAAAAAAAAAGAAAGAAAAGAAAATAGGAAATCAACAATGGCTACCATAATGTCTCTTGTTTTCTCCAAACTAATTGTCGATACCATCACACATAATAAAATCAAACAAAACAAAACAGAATAAACCCAGTCAAACCAAACAATGAAAGCATTACAGGACTTCAAAACCAAATAATATGAAATCAACAATGGCTACCATGATGTCTGGGTATTTCTTAAAAAACAGTCTTTGCCCTAAATTTGGTTCCATCAAATTTGAGAGTTTATCATTTTATTGTATTTTCTTTTTCATTTGTCTTCAATTTCCCATCCAAAGGAACTAAAACAATGTTTTTAAATAAAACAATAGAACAAGCTTGGTGCAGTCTTTTCTGTGTAAGACAAGCACCATCTGGTCTCTAAAATGTTTTCCAAAGATTTTGGTTCCATATTTATTATTATTTCATGTCATCATTCAATAAATCTATTATAATACCTCATCATAATGTCTATTTGGCTGAATTTACCATTTAATAATTCAATATTTATTTGAGAATAGCATGTCTAGAAAACTTGTTGCCTTCATGCTAACATTAATACATTATCTGTAGTGTTTGTCCCAAGAATGCAGACTGATAAATTTAGACATGTGTATTCATTATATATAACTGTTTCTGTCTCAGACAGTGATGTCACAAATTTTGGGGGGGGGTAAGGACCTTGTTAGGAACAATACCCCCATTGTTTATTGTGCTGCTATCCTGAAGAGTATTTTCTGACTCCTTATCCTTCTGTGAACCTCTGCAAACATGAGGAGACTAGCAGTGGGTGTTTGCAATTCCAAATAATAGCACCGACAACTCATAGAATCATATAACTTTAATTCTAATAGAGCGTTAGAGATTGTCTTGTTCATTTCCTCATTTTGGATATATAATAACTGAAACTCACTAAGTGGCCATACCTGCCCTAAATTCCATAGCTATTAAACAGCTCAAGCTATCTTTTCTTGCTCACAGACATCTTTCCTATTCAAAAGCTGTGCTCAGAGAGAATATGACAAAGGCGAAAGAGAAATACTGTGGGGATCCTGTAAGCATTGGAGAATTGATTTCACAAAGAATGGATTACAACTGGCCTACCTTCAGGAGGTTTCTTAGCACTGGCTCTCACTTTAAGGTGCTTTCAGATTTCTTGAAAAGTGATATTGCCAGGATATTTCTGCAGATTTTCTGGTTCAGACACTGATGTGGTCTGAGAATTTGCATTTTGCACAAAGGGACAACACTTGAAGAACTAGAGTCTTGAGTGAGTGCAACAGAAGTCATGTTTCTGACTCCTGTATACTGCTATTGTGTTATTAATAATCATCCCTGAACATGTCTGCACTTTCTTTTAAGGCAGCTCATACCGGCATCCACTCAATAGGTTTTCTGCCCCCTCTTGACTGAAATACACATGCACTATACACAGCACAGGAAAGTCCAGGTTGAAAATAGAGGAATGTTGACATCAATACACATGGGATTGTGTTTCCACTAATAGTGAATCAGGTATTTCAACCTAAAGAAGTGTTTTATCAAGTTGGCCCATAGGAAATACTGCATAATGAACATGCTCCAGAAGGGTTAACAGAGTATTTCTTTTTCCCAGTGCTACGACAATCATTGCAAAAACAGCTTCAGAATCAAAGAGATAGGGACAAATTCAATCTGCTGAGGAGAAAGCATATTGCATTCAAACCCACTGATACGATGAATGTCAGTCTCTAAATTCGTAAGTACTTAAAAGTCATAAAATCTGGTTAATCTGACTTCTCTATAGTTCCTTCCCTTCTAAACTTTCCTTACTGATGAATGATTGTGTTTGTGTGTGTTTGTGTGCATGTGTGTCTCCCTAACCTACAGACATTTTATCAATTCTATTTTCATTCAACTAAACTGCACCTTACAAAGACTTTGCAGTTGTTGAGTGCCCTTGAGCAAACAAATGAAAGCACAGGTAAGATCTGCTCAGCTGTGGGGTCTGAATCAAAGGATATCCAGTAACAGCATGAAGGATCACTCAAGCCAAACCTTATCACTCTGCTTCCTCCTAAACCATGTTATTACCTGGCATCATATCACATCATTCTGTCATTTTTCAGTCTAATTTTTCCTGGTTGTGATCCAATCAAATTGCTGACACTCTTTCATGTTTCTTGGAGTGCTATCTAGGGATTTATTATTTAAGAAGCCAGTTTAATCTTGTGTGTGTGCATGAGCATGTACAAGTGTGTGGGTATGTGCGTGTGTGTGTGTGTGTACACCCAGAAAAGAAAGTTCCTCTTGTGCTGTTGGTATGATGTCAGAGGCAGTTTCTCATTCCCCATACAAGGCTTTCCTTCTTCTGATGCACCAATTAGCTGACTATTAATAAAAAGACATTAGGTTATGCTTATTTATTTTTAAGAATGACATCATTCCCAGCCTTAATGTCTAGCAATGGAGCATTCACTGGTCTTTCCATTTATGACATCATGGAAGCTGATTGAACTTGGCAATTACCTTGCTGTTTTCACAACAGTGTGACCAAGGCGCTGAAAGGGGAGCTCGTTACAAGGGGCTAAATAAACATGTGTGGCTATATGCCCTCTTATTTTGTTAAGTCAATCTGTATGCAGTGAAAAGTACATGCAGTTCAGAGCACAAATACCTTCACCTTATTTCAGAGCAAAGCTACGACTTTCCATCTGAAATATTAGAATACACTGGTGTTTATCTCTGAGTCATCAGAATTTGGTGGCCAGCAGAGACCATCAGAAAATGAAGGCTTGCTAACTAAAAGCCAGGTACAAATCTCCTGTTCCTAAATTGAGCCATCATAGGGGCATATCGGCTATAACACTCTCATAGATCCACAGAATTTTGAACATGGGAAGCACTTTAGGGTTTAACTTTAGACATAAGGGAATTGAATCCTAAAGTACTGAGGAAGCATGATTAATTCTTCACAGTTAACAAGTAGGAAACTGGCTTTATTTCCACTTTGTGATAATGTTTCCCTCTTAAATATGCTGCCTCTGTAGGCCAATACAGATTCTCTTCCAAGAAGGAGAATTAAAGATTTTAATTGAGTCTATCTGGCATCTTATACTAATTTTAAAAAAGCAATTTATTCATTCTTGGATCATGCAAGCTATAAGAATGCTTGTGTTGGTTGACTATCCTAATTCAAGACTCACTGACTAGGCTGTTCAAGCCATCACTGGCAGTGGACCTATTGAAAAGAATCATGTCACCTCTCCCCTTCCTAAAAGACTCCACATTTTAAGGACACAGATTAGTCTTCAACAAAGGAATCAATTTCCCCCCTCAACTTTCATTATGTTCAGGCACAAAGCAGTGGTTTTATCAATAAAGGGTTGGATTATGTCAGTCATTAGGTACATAATCAGATCTACTATTGCTCACTGATGAAACTGCCAAAAGTCTAACTAATTGAATATAAAGATGTGGCCTTTGACCAAAGCCAGTCAAGGGAAACTTCTTTTTTCACACTCACAGCTTTTGCTTATAATAAGGCCTTGCAGTGACAGGTAATGAGCAGACCCAGAAACTGATCACCAACTCTACCAATACTGGTGTGTCCCTAGGATCAAATCTCAGATTTAAAACATAGATGGAACTATTTATTTAATACTGCAAGAAATTAGCATTCCAGGATACACTGAAAAGGTTGTCATCTGCCTCAGTAACTGATGGGTTTCAAATATTTGCAGAATTTTCCATTCTTTTGTGTGTTCTTAGGTCAGGGGACCACACTGAAATGATAGGCTATATCGAAACACCACTTAAACTGCATAAAGATATTTATTTGCAGATTTAATAGTGATTGACATCTATGAGAGAGTAAGCATAGCACTTAACATGAACTGGACTCTAGAGTATATTTACCAATTTAAAAATGGTTTGTGAAAATAAATAGATTGTATTAGCCTCAAACTCCAGCCAGTTAATTTGTATAAAACAAAATACTATTAACTGGACGATACTGTTGATGCCAGGACACAAATACTATACATACACTCTGGCATCACCACTATAGTTACTTAGAAGTGTGATCACTTTCTCACCCATTATAAATTTATAGCCAATGTTCCTGTAGAAAAAGCAGGTTAACAAGAGGAAAGCATAACAAATTTATTTAATTGTTTTATATGACACGAGACCCTTCAGAAATAAAGACCAAAACACCCAGGAAAACTACAGCTTTTTGTCCATAGATTCAAGGAAGAATGGACAGCCATGTGGAAATGGGATTGGACCAGATGATACGATGTAGTAGTACTGGACTGAAGGAAAACTTCAGCAAGGTTTGCCTGTCCAGATTCTTTTTTGGACTCTGTGTAATGTTCCCTCCTCCTGGATTGGGAAGGATTCTTCTGGAATTAGAGTCTTCAAGGGAGACAAAGAGAATGGCTTTTCTTGATTTTATGGCTACCTTTGGGAAATAGGAGGTTCTATTCTTGGAGAAGAGGAATCCTAACACCTTGGAAGAAAAAGAGAGCAGGACATAGGAGGACAGGAGAAAGTCAGAAGGATACTGATTCTGAGATCTTCAAACGTCACTTGGTTTAAAGAACTCAGTGTGCCAGAGTGTGATATTTAGAGGTATCATGTTCTAAGCCCAACACCACAGTCTTCACTACGTGTCCTAATGACTTCTATGCCGTATACATAGCCAGTGTCACTATGTTTTGGGCTACTTGTGGATTCACTAGAACTCTGTTACTCAGCAAGGGTGTGGGGATCTCCAGCATCAAGATTACTGGGAGCTTGCTGAAGAAACAGAGTATCATTCCTGAGTGATTCATATACAAGTTAAAGTCTGAAAAATACTACTGTGGAGAAGTACTTTTTCACACTTAGACATGTATTAGAAAAATGGAGAGTTTTAGAAATTACCTATGCTTCAATCTGACCACCAAATATTATGACTTAATTGATATGAGGGTTCAACTTGGGTTTTGGGATTCTATTCTGTACCAAAGTTTGCAAACCTCTGATACCAACACTGTTTTTCAAGCTTTATTGGTTAAAGCACTTGGAAGTATTTGCTGGTAATTCAAATACTCAAACTGCATCCTAGACTCAAGATTTCATTTTATCCAGAAGCCAGACAGTGAAGAGCAAAAGAGTAGAAATTCACTGGCCCTACAGTGGTTCATACCATCAAGAAACCTGGGAAATCTTTGCTCCGGAGTAGTTTGAATACAGAAGGCCAAGAAATAAGGAAAATCTCTCAAAAGAAAGTCCTTGTCAAGGCTTCTCCACTGTGCCATTGTTTATCATCACTAGACAGCTTGATCATGAGGTGCAATTATGAATTTATTGTGCTTGGTTCAGTAATGAATTGTTTTGACTAATAAACTACATTTTAGCACAGGATCTTTAAATTCATCATCTATTCATTTGACAAATTTTCATAGATTGCTATATGTATCAATGTTCTCTAAATCCTGAGGATACAATATTGAACAATAGAGACAAACTCCCTACTCTCATGACATTTTTATTCTAACAAGGGACTAGACAATGAAATAATACTAAACAGGAATAAAACCTATTAAATAGTTGAGATTGACTGAGTGTAAAGGGAATCTGATTTAGACAAGAATGTTAGGGTTTCCCAGAAAGACTAATCCAATAGGATATGTGCATAGATACACTGGAAGGGTTTTATTGGACAGACCATCTCACATGATTATGCAGGCTACGTTCCACTACAGCCTAACTTCAGGCTGTAGGCATGGTATTCTAGAAGTGTAGCTTAGTTCAAGTACAGAGACCTTAGAACTAGAGAAGCCAATCAGGAAGCTTTCAGTTTAAGACCAAAATTAAAAACTCCATAGTTAGGAGGACTCTGGTGTAAGTCCCAGAGCCCAGAATTTTGATGTTTAAGGCTGCAGAAAATGTGTCTATCCTAGCTCTCAGAGAAGAGTCCAATTTTCTCTCTGTATTATTCTTTCTAGGATCTCATCCAATAACATGATACCTATCCACAATGTTGATGGAGATTTCCTACCTTGTCCACTGAAAGTCATATGTTAACCTTCTCTGGAAACACTCTTTATGAGTTGGTTTTTACTTTGCCTATTTAAAAAATCCTGATTTATTTCTGTAGAGGTTATGTTTATTTGTTTTGAAGAATCCTACTTTTGTCTATATCTAGCAAGAAAAAATGAATTTTCACCAACTTGGGTATGAAATCAAAGGAGGATTCTCCCACTCATTCCTAATAATCCTTTTCAGTCTTGCTTAGGTAAAGATTTTCATTCATAAATCCCTGGAGTATTATCTTTTTTCCTAATTTTTTCTACCTTTGGTTTTGAAGTCATTCTAATGCTCTTTGTCAATTGTGTGATGCTTTCCATGTGAGTGGAAGGAGAATTCTTACCATTTTGAGTGGTTAAGTGCCTTTAAATGATTTAAAATGCTGGGAAGACATTTAACTGTTTGGCGGGGAGATTTGGAGAACATGTTATTTCCAGCTGTGGATTAGATCCATGTTTGGAAGGAGAAATTCTCACCATTGAGAATGTTATAGACTACATCCAGTTGTTTTTAAGAGCTGCAAAAATATCACAGCTAAGAAGAGCCTTCTATTGTTTCTTCAAGATGCCATACTCCCTCCTCAGTGAAAATGGACCCCATGAATCGTGCCTCTGAAAGGGCTCTTGGAATCATTCCAGTCGGCTAGGAGGAAAGGGCTTTTGAGAACATTAAAAGCAGGAAACGAGCAAGAGAGTGTGGGCATTTGCAAAGGTGTTAAAGATGAATAGGACTTAACTTTGTTAAGAAAGAGATCTGGGGTATATGGTAGAAAATTCCATTCTGGAAGAGTGACAGTTACAAGTAAGGGGGTTGGGAGGGGAACTAAAAGCAATAAACTATTACATTTATGACATTAGTTAAGAGAGAAAAAAACAAGATTATACCTTAATAACTCAAGTAAAATAGTTCCTCTTGGGACCTGGATGAATGTTCTACTCACAAATATCTTACTGTACCTTATTCTATCTGGGATGTTAGTGTCTATACCTGTATTTTAAGATTGATATCCAGGAGGACAATTAGATGACATATTCCTTTGTGTTGTTTTTAGAGAGAGGACAGGGGGGTAATTGAACCCTGGACCATTTTAGCCTGAAGAATAAATTAAATCTACTGGGCTGTGATCCAATTAATAGCAAAGCAATTCAACATAATTGACCCCAAAACAGTTGACTCAGTGACACATGGATAGGGCTTTGACAGCTTAGCAGTTAGATCAGGAAAGGAAATTAATATGTGATTTAAGTAAATTCAGGCACCTGGTAGTTTAATAGACCTAGACACTTTCATCTTTTGTTATTGGATTCAATCTGACCCAGTTGGGAGTTATTGAAACATTGATTGCAGTAAGCTGGCGCCTGTGATGTGCCACTTCGCAGCTCAAAGCTTCTTCCTGGATCACTGAGGGGAAATGATGCAAGAGTGGGACTGGCACACACTCACGTATTTAACTCACACAGACCAGCCTTGTGTTTCTTCCTAGCAGGGTGGGTGTAAAATGTGATAAATGGTGAAAATTTTTGGAACCAAATGTAGACTTAAAAATGCCAGGAAAACCTGAGTTGGACGCAGTTCAAGCAACACATTTTTAATTAAAGCAAAAAATTGGTCTTAAACTGATTTTTTCTACATTCAGCACTTATATTTGATAGAACATTATCATAGCTGCTCTAAGAACTAGAATTCTTTGCTTAATTCCACCTTGAAATAGCTGTTTCTTTTTTTTCTTCTTCTTCTTTTTTTTTTAAGATCATGTGCTGCTGTTCCTACTGCCCCAGTCTTAGTATTCAGATATAGAGTATATGGTTACAACATGGCTCATCAGAAGACACTGGTTTAAATGTTTAATTGGCTTGTTAATACATAAGTAATGCATGATTCTAAAATGTGAAGCAACATGGAAAGATTTGAAGTAAAAGGAGAAATAACATTTTTAAATTGAAATATGGTCAAATTGCTTTTCAAAGTTTGTACTAATTTTTACTCTCAAAAATGATGTATGAGAATTCCCTGTCCTTACCATATATTTGCACAGAGTTTGTATAATTATTTTGTGTAACTCTATCTAAACTTGGGAATATGTAAATGTGGAGTTTGGGGTTTATCTGCTTTGTTGTTGTCATTGTTGTTGCTTTGCAAGATGGAACCTCTCACCGTTCTTCAAGTTGATTTATCTCCTGTTCTTGTCTCCAGAATACCCAACTCTCAGCTAGTCTAGGGTCTGTATCCTATCTCTTTGCAAACTAGAAGGTCCTCCTAGTTTGTGTTCTGTCAACTTTCAAGCCTTACCTCCAGTGAAATGTCTGATAAAATTTCTTGCTTCGCTCCAAAGTAAATGTCTGCAATGATTTGAGAAGAAACCTCAGCTTTAAGGAGATATCCCATTCACTACAAAATAAACATCTGCTGTGGTTTGAATATATGTATAGCCTCCTCTGAAACTCATGTTAAAATTACACTGCCATTGCAGAAGCATTGAAAGGTTGGGCCTTGAAGGGATCATTAAGTCATTAAGAAGGATTAATATCTTTCTCATGGGAGAGGGTTAATTTTCTTATAACTGAATTAGTTATCACCAAAACAAACTATTGTAAATGAATCATCCTGTATAATTTTTGACACATGCTCATGCTTGTCCCCTTTTCCACCATGATGCTTCTCTGTAGGAGGTCTTCTCCAGATGTTACTGCCTTGCCTATAGACTTCCCAGCCTCTTGTACTGTGAACTTAATAAACTTCTTTCCTTCATAAATTAGCCTGTCTCTGATACTCTGTTACAGCACCAAAAAATGGATGAAGGCACTGTACATCACATTTCTGTACTTATTTCCCTCAAAAGTCCCTTGATCACCCTGTAACTTGTTCATGCTCTTTCTCCACCAGCACCATGAGGTCAGACAATTGTTTTTTTGCTGCACTCTTTTCCTACTCTGGCCCAAGATTTGGCAAAGAAAATTGATGAATTTGTTGAAGTGATAGATAAGAGGTTCATTCTTCTTATCCTTGTAGGCAAAGATGGAAAGGAGAGAAACATATGGACAAGGTGCTTCAACAAGTCCCTAATATTATAACTTCTTATCCACTGGGTCTCTGGAGATAAACATGACATTTTTACCCATAAAAACAAAGGGCTTTGAAGAAATTAGAGGAAATTTTTCTGTTCATTTTATCTCAATGAAATTGGGGAAAATCTGCCACATTTTGAGCCTCTCATTTTTCCCACTATTTTAGTTCAATGCACCTTCCAAATGATCATTTGAGACACAAATAACCAAGATAAATTTTGTGCTCTTACAGGGAATAACTGTATTCATTTGTCTGATTTGTGCATTTTTCCTGCTGCTAAGAAAAATCAGGGGGTGTTCATGGCAATGTGATATGACAGGAGTTTTTCTCATTGATGGTTCATTTTTTCCTGATTATATATTCATTGTAGCACATTTAGACAATTCTGAAGAGTACAAAGAAAGAAATGTAATCCATATATTACCTTTTATTGTCGAAATAAACATACTGTCTAAAGCTGGATTCCTCCAAAAGCAGACACTGAGAGGACTGAAATGCAAGTTGTTTATTTTGAAAGTGATCCCAAGAATTGCCTACTGGAGACTAGGGAATCCAGAGGAGGAAGGCAAGGAAGTCACAGAGGTACCTCATGGGCAGTTAGGCCTAATCCTGTTGGGGAGACCATATAATAAACACCTCTGTGTTGTACTGCTTTGGGGACAATTGAACTAGTGAGTTCATGTGCATTTCTAGTTGAAAGCTGCTA
>RJWT010028382.1:0-15237 GCA_004365215.1 Cuniculus paca | reverse complement strand
TATCAAAATATGAACAGCTACATTGAAGAAAATGAGACATTATGGTAGCCATAGCTGATTTCATATCTTCAGGTTCTGAAGTCCAATAATGCTTTTATTCTTTCATTTGATTGGTTTAAGTCTGTTCTCTACTACTTGATTACAATATGTGAGAATATATGATCAGGTTTTTGAAGAAAACAAAGGACATTAATGTAGCCATTGTTGATTTCTTATTGTCCGATTTGAAGGCCTGTAATGCTTTCACTCTTTTGTTTTAGTTGGTTTTATATTATTTTGTTTTGCTTGAGTTTATTGTGTGTGAAGGTATGAACAACCATTTTGAAGAAAACAAGAGACACTAGGGTAGCCATTGTTAATTTCCTGTCGTTATGTTTTGAAGACCTGTATTGCTTACATTGTTGTGTTCTGATCTGCTTTGTTGTGTTTTACTCTGTTTTATTTTGTTTTGTTTCTATTCTCTTTAAAATAAAAAAATAAAAGATAAAAAACAGCATGGTATTAGCATGAAAACAGGAATATGGATCAATGCAAAAGAACAGAGAAAGCAGAAAAAACCCCAGGAACATTCAGGTATTTGCTCTTTGATAAAGGGCCCAAAGATATACACTGCCTCTTTAATAAATGATGCTGGGAAAACTGTATATCCACATGCAGAACATTGAGTCTAGGCCAATATAGCTCACCATGTAGTAAACTAAAATCAAAGTGGATCAAAGCTCTAAACGTTACAACAGAAATACTTAATCTTCTGGAAGACAAAATAGATAAAACTCTTGAAGACATTGGCATAGGAAGGGACTTTCTGAACAGAACCCTAATTACCAAGAAATAATTCAAAGAATAAATTAATGGGATAATATCAAATTAAAAAGTGTCGGCACAGCAAAGGAAACAACCAATAGAGTCAAGAGACAACATACAAAATGTGATAAAATTTTGCCAGCTATTCTTTGGACAGAGGACTAATATCTAGAATATATAGAGAAGCCGAAAAAAATTAGACCCCCCCCCCAAAATAAAAGACCTAAGCAAAAATGGTCAACCTGAACAGACACTTCTCAGAGGAAAAAACATGAATGGACAATAAATACATGTAAAAATGTTCACTATCACTGCCCATTAGACAAATGCAAACTAAAACTCCATTGAGATACCATCTTACCCCAGAAAGAATGACCATCAAACAATAAAATAATAACAAATACTGGCACTGGTGTGGGGAAGAAGGACCTCTTCTACATTGCTGGTGGAAATATAAACTACTAAAATCACTATGGAAATCAGTGTGGTTTTTTCTCACAAAACTAAAAATAGGAACTCCATTTATATTGTTATCACCCTCCATTGTATTTTCCCAAGAGTTAAAGTCGTCATATTACAGGGTTACCTGTCTATGCACTTTTATAGCAGTACAATTTATAATGGCTAGATCCTCCAAAAAGCATACATGTCCATCAACTGATGAATGGATAAAGAAAATGTGGTATTTATACATACTGGAGTACTATTCTGCCATAAAGAAAAATAAATTTGAGGCATCCAGAGGCAAATGAATCCAACTTGAGAATGTAATATTTAGTGAAATAATTCAGATGCACAAGCTCAAATATCACATGGTTTCTCTTATATGAGAAGCTAAAACTAACTATATATATATATATATAGAGAGAGAGAGAGAGAGAGAGAACTAAAACTACATATATAGAGAGTGGGAAGAGAGAGAGACGGAGAAAAGGGAAGAGGGATGAATAGGAAGTAGGGAGAAGTTCCAGTTATTCCCTAAAATATCTATATTGTTGTTTCAAAAAGATTTTAAGATATATGCTAATTTATTTTATTTATATTATTTATTTGTTCACGGAAAGATTTTTCCTTCTATTTGTTTGTTTCTTTTTTGTAAGTCTTTTTGTGTATGACTTGTACTTCCAGTAACATTTAGTTATTCTTTTAAAATCATGATGCCAGGGTTGGGAATCTAGCTCAGCAGTCTAAGCGCCTGCCCGGCAAGCGCAAGGTCGTGAGTTCAATCCCCAGTGCTGCAAAAAAAAAATAAATAAATAAATAAATAAATAAATAAATTTAAAATAAAATAAAATAAAATAAAATCATGATGCCCAAAGCGCTTGCCTGGTAAGTGCAAGGTTGTGAGTTCAATCCCCGGTACCGATAAATAAATAAATACATTCATGATGCACAGTGCACTATCGCTATTCTCTAATTATTTTGTTATTAAATTTTGTCTTATTTTCCATAGAATACTGCTTTTTATATTTTCTTTATTCATATCTACTTGTATTACATTACAATAAAAAATTAAAATGATTACAGGTTCTATAGTCAGAAATTTGAGTTCAAATTTCCCATTTACTAACTGTGTATGTTAGAGAAGTTACTTTACCTGTGTCTCACTTTCATCTTTAAAATGGGAATGACAAACTGGGTGTGGCTGTGCATACCTGTAATCCCCATACATTGGAGGATGAAGCAGGCAGATTCCTGTGCTTCAAGGCCAACATGCGATATATATTCAAAGCCAGCCTAAACTCCATAGTGAGTCCCTGTCTTGAAAAATCTCAATAAACAAATGAATAAATAAAATAGGGAACAGTAACCCCCTCAATTCTTTCACCATTCTAGATTACATACTATATAATTTTCATTCTCTATTCTTTTGTTTTTGCCGCCTCTGCCTACCTATATGTGGTGGTTTTAAAGTGCATGTGTGTGTACGTATTTTTTTTTTTATATTCTTCCCTTTGAGTTCATTTCTCTTCCTTTCAATACAGGCTTGATTTAATGAGTTGCTTTAAAGGAAATGAACATGGCAGTGATGGTACAAAACTTCTCAGTTTAGGTCATAAAATGACTGGGGCTCCCCTGTCAGTCTCAATGTTTCTCTCTCTGCCCCTCACTTGTCCTATCACTTCTTACTGGAATGCCTGCTGCCTGATCTTAGGCAGCCCCATAGCGAGGTCCAGGGTGTAGAACTGAGCCTCCTGCCTTTGGCCACTGAATGTGGAAACAGATTCTTCTCCCTGCCTAGTGGCTTCAGCCCTAGCCAACAACTCCGTTGTTAACTTCATGAGATTCTGAGCCAGAACTACCCTACTAAAGTGTTCACCAGTTCCTGAGCCTCAAAACTGTAAACATAAATATTTGTTGTTTTATGCAGTTAATTTTGAGGAATTTGTTACACAGTAAATAATGCCAGTCAACTCAAATTTATAAAAGCGTTGCTAACACACACAATTTCTCCCATTTTGCCATAGTATTTTGCATATTGATACAATACATATGCCACATTAACAATGCTTCTGTTTCTCTCCCTCCCAAGCTGCATGAAACCAGGTTATTGTTCACTGTACTCATTAAAAAAAAAAAGCTTCATATATAAAGGACTTTTAAAGTAGTTAAGCAAAGAATTACTGCTGGCTATGTGTCATATGACATTTTGAGCTTTTTGCAAATATTATCCCATTTAATCTTCAAAAAAACTTTAGCCAACATATTATTATTACTATCCTCATTTTATACATGAGAAAAATAAGGTCAAATTATAGAAAAGCTGAGTAGTTTACCCATGGCCAGACAGCTAATAAATGTTGCTGAATTAAAGAATGAATGATTGTTTCTTACAAATAGTTCCATGTTGTATTCATCTTAGAATATGTTATAGTGCCTAGTCTGGTATGCAATTGGAATTCAAATATTTGCTAATTTACTGTTTCTTGATTTTGGAGAATAAAGTCTTGCAAACCTTGATTGTGGATAGTTTAAACTGACTCTCAATTGACATAGGAAAAGGAAAAAGAGTTACAGTAAACACGAGCCTAAAATAAACTTGGAAGATTATTTTTTTCTATACATCTGCCCTGTAAATGCTTCACAAGGAAAAAAAGGGGGACAAGAGTTGGGTATTCTGTTGACATATGTAAAACTGATTTTAAGTAAGCCGGGCGTGGTGGTGCACTTCTGTAATCCCAGCACTTGGGAGGCTGAGGCAGGAGGATCGTTGCAAGTTCGAGACCAGCCTGGGCTACAAAGTGAGCTCAAGGCCAGTCTGAACTGCATAATGAGACCCTGTCTCAAAAAGACAAAAAAAAATTTTTTTTTAATTAAATGTACTCAATTTAATGGCTTAGGATTCGAAACAGTTTTGTGTTGCTGTTGTTGGGTTTGTTTGTTTTTTTTGAGACAAGGCCTTGCTGTACAATTCAGGCTGGCTTTGAACTCACTGTGTAGCCCAAGCTGGTCTCAAACTTACCACGATTCTCCTTCTCAGCCCTGAGTGCTGGGATTACAGGTGTGTCCCACTACGCCCAACTAGCAGGAAAGGTTAAAAAAATGGCAACTAGATCAAAACAATTTTTGAAAAGAGTAATGTGTGTTTTTTTGGTATACTTTTCTCCCAACCTAAATAAAATATTTCTACAGAAACCTTTTGAGATACAAGTAGGTGGCTGCTATTTATTTCTGTGACTCCTCCTAATAAAAGTATGACACCAATTATTTCTCCTGGTGAAGTCTTTTTTAAAAAGTACCCACACATGAGAAGCCTAAAGTCAGTTTACAGTTACAGAGCTGGCCAAAGTCTGGAAAGCAGTTTGATTTTGACAGGTTCTCTAGGCCAACCTTCTCCCTCACCTATTAATTAGAAAGTCTTTACATCCTCTAGTATTAAATACGAATTCCTTCTTTCTTGATATCATGATGGCTGACTGGAGAGGTTTACTCCTCTTACATTTTGCCTCTGTAGAGATAAATGAAAATAATTATTTTGGAAGCTGTTACTAGACTCTTTAAGTATAGGCAGATGCTAAAGATGTGATTCTAATGTCTAAATCATTTCCTTTGTTCCAGTAGGCGGTACTATTTTTCCTTAAGATAGTACTTTCACAAATTATTGTATGGAAACATTACCTAAAAAGTTCATTTAGGACAAAGAAGACTAGAAATTTCTATCACTAACAATTACACAGTCTTGCTATCTTTACTCGTGTAAAGCACTAGATTTCTGATTGTACTTCTTGAAAAATTAAGACAGATCATTTTGAGCTCACCAATTTGGTTCCAAATTGGTTGGAACCAAAGTGAGAAGGTCTCACTTTAAATAACTTTGTACTTTGGAACGGAGCCCTTAAGAGGTAGCAGTTTCACAGGTGCTTACTTACTCTACTACTCTGCATTTGAAGCAAGGTACATTTTCATTTCAAGATTTCATGACTATTCCAGTCGTGAAATCAAGCAAGTATAAGAATTTTTAATAACCCCTTCTCAAAAAAAACTTGTTAGAAATATGAATAACTAATTTTTTAAAAAATGATATTTGTTCTGGGGCTAAAGACAAGCCAAAAAATAACCATGGGGTATTTTTGTTCTAGAATTTGATGCAAGCCAGAACCATCCACAGGGCAAGACAATAAGGAGTGGCTTGCAAGTGCTATACTCTTTGGGGTCAGAAGAGCAGGGTTTCAATCCTGGGGGACAATCTTGGACATATGTTTTACCTCTTCATCTTTTGTAACGTGGGGACAATTTTTTAAAAACCCGTTATAGAAGGGAACAGTGAGAATTAAAAAAAAGAGACCATAATAAAAATGCTTAAGTGCCTGGTATAAAATTAGTTATCTGTATGGTGATTGTTCTCAAATGTCACATAGAATGGCTAATTCTATTATTTAGAATAAAAGGAAACATTCTGAAAAAATATAAATTCCTTACCTCTACCTAGAGATTAATGTCTTCTTTATAAGCTTTATTTATTTTCAGAGGGCATTTCATAATTTTCCATTTCTGTAAATAGAATTCATTATAAAAATACAGTTTGGGTTTTGTTTGTTTGTTTTGGTTTTTTGAGCCAGGGTCTCACTATGTAGTTTAGGCAGGGTTTGAACTCACTATGAAGCCCAGGCTAAGCTTGAACTTTTTGACAATGCTCCTGTCTCAGCCTCCTGAGTGCTGGGATTAGACAAGTACCATCACACCTGGATAAAAAATAATCATTAAGAAAAAACACATAAGTCTTCCAAACGAATAGTGAGAACATATTTTTTCTTTGGACAACTTGCTCCTTACAGATCTATTATTTGTAGTTACATTTATATTATGGATTATATTGTCATTGGTAATTTCCCAGACAGCAAGACAGTTGTAAATAAACCAGAACTTCAAAAAGAATAAGTATATAATTGAGTGGGAGCTCTTAAATACTCCTAGTTTTATTTTAATTGGCTCAATTTTCATGCCAAACCGTTTGGCAATTCAGTATTCATTTAAAGCCACAAAAATGTAAATAACATTGGACCCAATAACCAAGAGATAGTTCATACATTTTCCCTTTTCCTTTTTTTTTTTTATGCTACTGAGGATTGAATTCACTACCTCATGCTTGCCAGGCAGGCACTTGTGCCACTGAGCTATATATCCTCAGCTACTAAGCTATATCCCCAGCTCCATTTTTTAAAGTAACAGCTTTAAGGATATTTAGTTCACATACCATGCAATTCAACCATTTAAAATTTTCAGTTCACTGGGAGTTGTTTATTTTAGATAGGATCTTGGCATGTAGTTCAAGCTGGTCTTGAATCCTCTATGTCACCCAGGTTAGCCTTGAACTCGAAGTGACCCTTCCGCCTCAGCTGCCTGAGTGCTGGACTCACAGCATGCACCACCATGCCTGGCTCACTGATTTTTGATATATTCAGTATTACCATCACCATGATCAATTTGAGAACATTTTCACCACCCCAAAACAAACCCAACATCCTTTAGCTATCATCCCTCAATCCTATGCCATGCCTCTGCCTTAAGCAATCATTCTCATC
The DNA here is from genome assembly GCA_004365215.1 of Cuniculus paca. NCBI lineage: Eukaryota > Metazoa > Chordata > Mammalia > Rodentia > Cuniculidae > Cuniculus > Cuniculus paca. The sequence goes on along the minus strand of RJWT010028382.1, from coordinate 8,410 downwards.
TACTTTCTGTCTCTACAGATTTGCCTATTCTTAACATTCATAGAAATATAACCACAAATATGGCCTTGTATGACCACTTTTTCTTAGCATGTTTTCAAAGGTCATCCATGTTATAGCACGTCAGTACTTTCTTTTCATGGCTGAGTAATATTCCACTGAATAAGTATGACATACAATTCTTGACTGATGCATGTCCTAGTATTCTGTTATAACAAAATGACTGGGATTGGGCAATTTGTGGAAAGAAAGAATAAGAGTGTTTATTTTGGCTCACGGTTATGGAAGTCCAAGGCATGATGCTGGCTCCTGCTTCACTTCCAATGAAGGCCTCACAGGAGGAGAGAAACTGTGTGCCTGCGGAAGAGTGGAACAGATTACCTGGCAAGCGAGCCAACTGGGAAACAACCCTCTGTGACAACTTGCTCTTTCAAGAACTAATGCATTCCCGTGAGAACTAATGCAGTCTCTGAAGAAAGCCATTTGTCCCTCTCAAAGACCTCACACTTCTCAACACTGTCACCTTGGGGAACTGGTCTCAATGCAGGCTTTGTTGGGACAAACCATATTCAAAGCACAGTGACGACTATTTGGGTTGTTTCACATTTGCTGAGTGTTCATAATGCTACTGCAGATAAATTTTGCATGGACATATATTTTCATTTCTCTTAAGTATATACCTAGGAGTAGCACTGTATTACTGTGTGTGTGCATGACACATGAACCGCTGGAGAATCAAACACATGCTCTTGTGCACACTGTGCAAGCGCATGACTACTGAGCTACACTGCCAGCCCTATTTCATGCTCCAACAATGAAATTACGCTACACCCTCAGTACTGTAAGTGCTGCCCTGTTTATGAGTACTACCAAAAAAAATATTGACTATGTAAAATGAAGAGGAGGAATACAGAAAAAGGCTGCAGGAAGTACAAACAGCAGGACACAAATGTAACCTACTTGAAATCCTTCCAGGGTCTCTCAAGGCTCTTTCTACTCCCTACTCTGTCTCATGTAACCTATCCCCTGCCTTCCTTTCTGGCCTCAGCTCTCTCCCCATCAATTCTGGAAGGACCAAGCACATTGGCTTCTGGTGGTTTTTACAATGTCTGCTTCAGAGCTCCTACACAAGTTGCGTCCTCTGCCAGTACTGTTTTATTCTTTGCTCACTTCTTTGCTCAGTGGTTTCAAGTCTCATCTTAAATGTTACTTCAGAGAAGCCGCCTCTGATAAACCAAACTAGGCAAGCGGTGTTTCCATAGCAGCCTGCATTTCTCCGTCTTAATACTTCCGTCTGATACTGGTCATTATTTATTCAGTCAGTAATCAAATATTGAGAGCCTTTTACATACAGAGTGAAGATCCCTGCCGCCTGTGAGCTTATATTGTAGACAAAGCGCACATGTACCAGTAAACAAATCAATGCTTTGGGTAACTGAAGATACTCCTTCAAGGCTGGAGCTATTTCAGTCTTGGTTATTTCGAGTTTGCCAGATAAGCGCAACACTAGGTATTTTTTTTCAGTGACTATTAAAATAGGCATATAAAAGACAAAAATGGAAAACGCAAAAGAGGCCACTTCTTTAAATGTTTAAGGTTTTCCCTTTTTCAAAGCTTTTAGTAAGCCTACATATTTTTTGTCTTAATAGCAACTAGAAAGGTAAGCCAAAATTTCCATTTGTAGTGAAAAAACTCCAGTTATAACACGTTTACGTTGCCACACACGCATTACAGCCCTAATGACAAAACCCTCGCTGAAGCCCCAGTCACGCGGGTAGCAGGCGGCGACCCCGAGCAGCGGGGACGCGGCCGCAGCTTCCCGGAAGCCCCTTCACCCCGCGGTGCGGGGAACCTACGAATCCGGTCATACCAACGGTAAGAAAACACGTAATTATCTCGAAAGCCAACAAAGGAGGCAAGATTTTTATACAACGGCCCGCCTGGCTCTTCTCGACTAAATCCCCCTACAAGCTTCTGAGCTCGGTTGGGTCGCAATGGGCCGAGCGCCCACGGCTCGGAGACAGCAATCCACCGAACGCCCCTCCCCCAGACCCCGCTAACTCCGTTCCTTTCTTCCCCGGGGCGCATGCGCAGCGCACTCTCCGGGCCTCGCACGCCTCTCCGGCCAGCAGAGCAGGGGCTGACGTCATCGTGCGGCGGCTTGATTCTTCCGCTCCCCCGAGAAACGAGTCCGCGCACCTTTGCTCTATTTTCGCCCAAGGACAGTATCTTCTCTCCTTCCTCCCCAGTGTTCACGACTTCCCCGGTCCTTCATGCTCATCCCAGAGAAGTCTTCTAACGTTCGTGGGCCCGGGAAGGCGGCGGGGAGGGAAAAGGGGGCGGGAGAGGGGTTGGCCGCGTTGTTTACAAGGAGCGAGCAACCCGGATCGATCCGCGAGGGCGGGGCCAGGCGGCCGGACCTCCTTCCCCTCCCCAGCCTTCCCGCGGGCGGACGCGGCGGCGCCTCGCTCTCGCCTTTTCTTATTTTTTCCCCCTTCCCCCTTCCTTTTCTTTTCTTTTTCCCCTTCCCCCCTTTCACCATTTCCCCTCTGAGGCGCTTCCCCCGGGCAGGGGCCGAGCCGGTCTCACCCCCCGCCTCCCCCCTGCCCCCGCCGCCCTATGGCGAGAGGGAGCCCCCTCCTCACCGGGGCACCGGCGGCGGCGGCGGGCTCAGGCCCGGGGTCGTCATGGAACTGATTCGCTGACGACCCCGGCCGCAGCCGTGCGTCCCGCTCGCGCCCCGCGACCCCGGCCCGGCCCCCCTTCTCCCTCCTCGGCCGACCCGGTCCTCGGTCCGCGCGCCCCGCCGCGCGCGGAGGGAAGGAGGAGGTGACGCCCCGGATGCCCCCGCGTCACCCCTGGGAGGCCTACTGCTCCGCCGAGGAGGAGAGGGAGGAGGAGAAGGAGGTGAGAGCGGGGGGCCGTCGCGTCCCCTTCCGGACCTCAGGGCGCCCGCGCGTCCCGCACCTGCCCCGCTGCAGAGCGGCGTCGCGGGGCTCGCCGGCGGCAGACGTTCCCGTCCGCTCGTAACTTTTCTGTAGCTGCAGCGCGGTGTCTGTCCCGGGGTGCGTGTTTGCTTGCACAAAGAGAAGGGGGACGCGCCCCCACCCTCAGACTCCTATCGCCCTGCGGGGCCATCGGAACTTAACTTAGGCTGCCGGGCGGGCTGGATCGGGCGAAGCGCCGGTGTCACGGAACGGTGCGGGAGGGGAGCGTTGCCCGAGGCTGCACGGGCTGTAGAGGTGAGATGAGTTGCACCCTGAAGGACAGGTGAAAACCCCGGATTTTGAAAGCGGGGCCAAAAATCCTTTGTTGAGCTAGGGGTTCCGTCGCAGATCACTTTTGCAGAAGTTGAGAGTTGGGTAGCAAAGTAGTGAAAGGTCTCTGCCGGGAGGTAAGGACAGATTTACACAGAGGGTTTTGGGGTGTCGAGGAAGCATGTTTCGTTTTTATTCTGTCGGTGAAGAGCCACTCAGCGCTTGAGCTGCAACACTTGATGAGGCTTATCTGCCAAAGCACTGTTCCTCATGGTTTGCAACTCATTTCAGTCTCGCAAGGACTGATGATAGGGGGAGGAGCCTCCTTTTACGTGCGAGAAAACTTAGGACCGACCTCACAAGAGTAAGTAACCTTTATTTTAGATATCGTGTAGCTGTCGGCACCCTATGGCCAGAATTCAGTCTGTTACGCTGCGTGGTCTCAATCTTGAAAATGAATTTGTCAGAAAGATTCACAGTAGTGTTACCTTTTTCTACCTCTTTCAGATTATTTGTGGGAGTTTATTCTGCCACAGAAAAAGAACAAACAAATGGATTAAGAAAAAGCGGGCGAGATTTAAATTGGCTAATCTGAGGCCAAAGAGACCAGAGTCTTGAAAAGTTTAATAGTGATGCAGTGTATGTTGGAACGGCGGATAATAGACGTGATCTGTAGTTACAGATAATGAGGGTGTGTCCTAGTGTGACTTAGTAGGTTAAAGTGGAACTCTAGTACAAGGCCTGGTCATGTACTGTGTGTTTGTGTGTGTGTGTGTGGTTTACTGTGCTTGCGTAGTACCTCAAAAATGAGTATTCACCTTTCTATGCATGTGTGTTCATCTTTAAAGTGAGTTAAGTAATTCCAGTTTAATAAAGAGTACAAGAATTAATGTGACAGCGCTTTGGACAATGGCAGACCAAGTACATGCTAAACATTTAGCAAGCGTAACCTATTATTAAGCACGATACTAGACTTTGAAAAACGAGTGCCATCAAGGAACTCATGGTTTAGTAGAAAAGGTGGGTCTGTAAATAATCATCACAGAACAGTTAAATGCAGAAAGAAGAGTTATGACCAAAAACAAATGTAGGAAGGCAGGGTACAACTGCGTTAGTTCCAGAGGGTACTGTTACAGACCGATGGCAGTTTTAAGCAAGAGGGTGTGAGGTAGGGAAGGACATTTCAAGTTGAAAACAGTAAATGGAAAGGCATGGAAATAGGGGATGAATGAGCACACTGTTTTGGAATTAGAATTCCCTGTAGTGTCTCATTGCTAGTGCTTAAAGTCAGGGAGTGAATAGTAGAATGTTACGTTTTTAGCACCACAATAAATTTCTCTTTAGTAGAGAAACTGAGAACCCAGAGTTGGTATTATAGTCATAAATATAGTGATTACATGTTACTAAGGTTGTTTATATTGCATACCCAGCACAGCGCCACACACTTCTCTCAAAAGGAGCACCCCTGTGTGTGTATCAGTAATACTGTTTATTCTGTGCAGTAAGCATTTTATAAACTTTGACTCAGAAATTAGGGTATTTGGTAAGCATGGAGAAAACATAGTAGAAGGTGCAATTGAGAGAATGATAAGAGAAATACGAAACTATCTTGAACTTGTGTGTGAAATAAGGCAAACAAAATTCAGGTTGAGCAGTCCTAATTTAAAAATAGGAAATGTTCCAAAATCCAAACATTTTGAATGCTAACCTGAGGCCGTAAGTGGGAAATTCCACATCCTGAAACTTTGTTTCATGCACCAAGTTATTGAAATCTTGCCCCAAATTACCTTCAGACTCTGTGTGTAAGGTGTATATAAATGAATTTCTGCCTAAGTTTGGTCCCATGACCATTATTTTGTATATTCAGATACCCCCAAATCCAGAAAAATCTGAAATACTTCTGATCCTAGGCATTTAGGATAAAGGATACTAAGCCTGTGTAGTTTTTTGTTTATATATGCTAAAAAGCAATCAAAATTCTCCGTATAACTTAGAGTGAGTATACATTAATGAGATACTATTATAAAGCTATGTTAATAAAAATAAAATTGTATTTTGTGTTCTATTCCTTAGCAGAATTCATCTAATAATCTTTTAAACATTATACAATAGGCTTGTTCACTGTCCTTAAAAGAATTAAGAACCGAAACCCATATCTTCATATGATAGTTTCTGTCTTCCTGATCTTCTAAAAAAGTATAAAAAAATACTTCCATATATTATGGGTATTTGGTCTTTTTGTGCATTCTTTTTTGCACCAGGGATTGAACTCACAACCTCGCACTTGCTAGGCAGGTGCTTAGGCTGCTGAGCTAAATCCCTGGCCCTTGTCTTTTTGAGACAGGGTCTCACCATGCTGTTCAGGCTGGCCTTGAGCTTACTTTGTAGCTCAGGCTGGTCTTGAACTCCAACGATCCTCCTGTCTCAGCCTCCCAAGTGCTGGGATTGCAGGCTTGCGCCACCAGGCCTGGCCTTTTTTGTGCATTCTTTATAAGTAATTTAAAACTTAATTCTTTTACCCAGACCTAGCCATTAACATTGTATCCATTTTCTTTTATCTCTCCCTGTATCCGTTGCTTGCATGTACTGTGTTATAATCCTCTTAAAATTAATCAGGGTATGAATCCTAAGAATGGGGATATATTCTTTTAGAATCACAGAATTTTTTCAGTTTTAATAAATTTAGCACTGATTTACTTTTGCATGATCTGCTGTCCATGTTATATTTGTGTCATTTGAACTAGTAATGACCTTTGGAGCATTTATCTTCCTCCACTACAGAAATCAGTCAGGTTAGATACAGTGTGTGCTTACATTTTTCTGAAGCCTCATTTAGTCTGGAACATATCCACAGTTGTGACACATTGATTTGTTTTCCTTTTTTTTGTTTGCATTGTTTTTGTACTTTTTTTTTTTAAAGTTAGGAAAATTTGAACGTTTCTTACTTTTACCTTGTGGAAGCAGAGAATTACTTAAAAAATTAAGAGTGTACTGTATTATGTTAATTGATGTTTTCTTTTACCACTAAACCAATCTTGCATTTGTTGTGTTGTGGAATTTAGTTTGTTAGTATTCTTTGAAGAATTTTACATCTATTCAGAGGTAGTTTTCCAGTGATGCTTCTCTGGTTTTGGTAGAGGATATTAATTGGGCTGTAGAATTTGTTGTGACGATTTCCTGTTCTGTTTTTTTAAAGTTTATAAAGAATGGTATTAGTTTTTCTGTATTTTGTAGAATTTAACCAGTGAAGTCACCTGGGCATGAATTTTTCTTTAACAGTAGCTTTTTTTAAACTAGTGAAGTAAATGTCATTTAATGGCTGTTCAGCTTTTAATAAGTTTGGTAGTTTGTTGTTTTTCTAGACTTTGGTCCATTTCTTCTGTATTGACGGATTCATCTACATACAATTGTTTGTTCATTTTTAATTTGTTCATTTTTAATTGTCTATTTTTGTGCAGTAGGTAGAAATATCCTATCTCTGATTTTAATAATTTATCTTTTATGTTTATTTCTTGGTCAGTCTAACCACAGGTTTACCAGTATTGATCTTTTTAGAGAATTGATTTTTGATTTTGTTGACTTTTCTTTTTAATATTCTCCACTTCTGTAGATTTTGTTGAGTCCTTATTGTAGCATACTACCCACCAATGAAAATGCTGATATAAACAGCAAAAAAAATTCTGTATTATATCCACTCTAATACTTGCATCTGGCTTGCTTTAGCTATAGTTTGCTCTTCTTTTAGCTTGGTCTTAAAGTCACTGTGCAGTCCAGGCTGGCCTCAAACTCACAAGCAATCCTCCTGCCTCAGCCTCCTAAGTACTGGGATTACGGGTGTGTGCCACTATGCTCAATTTTTTTTTTTTTTTTTTGGAGACAGGATCTTCCTATGTGGTTCAGGCTGGCCTTGAACTCATTATATAGTATGTAGCCCAAACAACTTGTAGCAATCCTCTTGTCTCAGCCTCCCAAGTGTTTATAGGATTCTATCATAGTTGTTGCTCTCTTTCCCCATCTATACTTACCATAAGACTCAGAAGTCTTTTTTTTTTTTTTTAAAGACTCAAAAGTCTTATAAGGAGAAGATAGTCCTTAGTGGCAGCCATTTTTGGGTTGTATTGAGGAAGCTAATGAATCCTGGTGAACACCCTGTTTGGGGTAACCAGTGGCATGGAACAGTTACTGAAGTTTGATGTTTTTGGTGGGAGTTCAAACATTACAGACTAAAATTAGATTGGGAGGAAATCTTAGAGCCTACAAAGTCCAATCTTCATCTAATACTAGTGTTCTTCTAAGTATCTCTTGATGGATGTTAGTCTGGTGTTTACACTGCAGTTGTAAGGTTAGTGTTTATGATTACTTTAGGTGAAATTACAGTGAACCTGCCCATCAGATTGTGAAAGAACTGAGGCAAGTACTAAGCAACACAATTGGAATGTCAGAATATCTTGATAAAATACAACTGTGGATGGAATCTAATAACTTTTTTTAAAAAAGAAAGAATACCCTTGATTCTAAACAAAGATGTTTCCCCCTCCCAAAGACCCTTCTTCCACCCATGCATACTATAAGGTGGGGTAGAGGCAGATGGAGTTGGCCTCACAATGAACCTGAGAAAGTCATTAAAAGTTTTAGTTGAAAGTGGGCATGGTGACACACACCTGTAGCAATAGCACTCTGGAGGCTGAAGCAGAAGAATTGTTGCTTGCTTGGAATGCAGAATGAGTTCAAGGCCAGCCTGAACTATATACTGGACCTTGTCTCAAAAAAAAAGTTTTCGTTGACCATAAATTTCATCTGAATTGAAAATGTAGAATTGGAGCTACTATAAAAGAGCCAAAATGTCATGTGAGGAAGAGTTTCTGAGCTATGAAAAAGGTGAATCAGTGAGCTTGATTGCAGCCTTCAAACATTTAAAGGATTGACTTATGAAACTGAAATTTGACTTGGGTTGTTTAGTTTGTGGTTGTATGTTTTTGGTTTTGATCCCAATGTTTAAATTTAAACCACTGGTGGAGTTCCTGTTTTACTGATAGTATTGTGCTGTGGATGCAGTAAGTAATACAAAAATAATATTGGTAGACATGACCTGAGAGGAACTTTTAAGTTAGTTGGGGAGACAGTGGAAAGCTGCTCTCAGAGGAGAAACAACTCAT
>RJWT010028381.1:0-15231 GCA_004365215.1 Cuniculus paca | reverse complement strand
CAAGCTGTGAGTATGCATGGAATTTCTTCAGAAGCATAGAATGTGTGGGAATTTTCACCAAAAAAGGTATAGAATTAAACTGATTCAAGGTTAAACTTTTTTGAGTGCTTGAAAGGAAGAAAAATAGAAGAAGAGCATCTGAAAATTAAGGATTGAGAATTTGAAATGATGGAACATGAGATTAACTTGCAAAGGGAAGGTAGTGCCAGGGAGAGAAGACTAAAGTTAAGGGACTAATTGTCCCTAAAAGTCTTAGGACAGATACTGTAGGGCCAATGGAGTGGAATGGGGGAATTGAATACCTGAATTTAATATTTCAGTATAGCTCCTCTGGTGCTCACAAGACCCAAATGAAGCCTCATAAAAATTAATTTTATTGGTATACTTTAGATAAATATAATGATTACATTTATCATAGGCAATTGTAGCTGTACATTATCTTGATTCTTTTTTCCCCAATCCTCTCCCCTCCAATTCCTCTGCCCAGCTTTATTCACAAAAGCTTTGTTGCCATTATTTCCCTTTTATTCTTTTTTTTTTTCTTTTCCCTTCTTTCACTCACCCACTTCCTATTTCCCAATATCTATTATACATTTTGTTCCTTACTTACACTTTCAGTTTCTCACACCAGAGGAACAATGCAATATTTAAATATGTGTGTCCATTTATTTCACTTAAGAGTATGGTCTCGAGGTGCATCCATTTAAATAGAAATGTCTCAAGTTTATCCTTCTTTATGGAGGAGATATATATATATATATATATTACTCTTTATCCATTCACCCCTTGAAAGGCCTTTGGGCTGTTTCCCAGATTTAGCTACTACAAATTGTGCTGCTATAAACATGCATCTGCATATATTGCTGTGATATTATGCTTTTAATTCTTTCCGAAGATACCAAGAAGGGGAATAGCTGGGTCAAATAGAACTGCTAGTCTTAGTTTTTTGAGGAATATCCACACTGAATTCCACAGTGATTTCACCAGTCTACACTCCCACCAAAAGTGGAGAAGTGTTCCTTTTTCCCCACAGGCCCATCAGTACTTGTTGATTTCTTGACAAGAGTCATTCTTTCTAGAGTGAAATAGAATCTCAGTGTTGTTCTGATTTGCATCTTTTGAATGATCAGCCATGTTGAACATTTTTTCAAGTATCTATTTGCCATTTCTATTTCTTCATCTGAAAAATGTCTATTCACTTCAGATGCCCATTTTTTAAATTGGAACTTTAAATTTGGAGGGGTCTGATTTTTTTGAGTTCTTTATATAGTCTAGATGTTAGTCCTTGGTCTGAGAAACAGCTGGCAACAATTTTTTTCCTACTCTATGGGTTGTCTATTCACTCGGTGGTTTCTTTTGGTGTAAAAGCTTTTTAAAATAATGTTATCCCAGTTGTTGATTCTTTGTAATATTTCCTGTGATATTGATATAGGGAAATGAAACTCCCAACCTACTAGATGTTCGACATGAGTTCATGTTCTCTAAAATCGAGGAATGAATTTTAGGAACAACGGAGGTTATGAGCAGGATATATTTATTGAGAGAGAGAAAGCTTCTGTCTGGGAGAGAGACAGAAGGGGTCCCGAATGGGTTGCCAAAGACTCCGACTTTTTGAGAGACTTTTATAGAGTAAAATCATGAGGTGAGGTGGGTCCAAGCTGGGGAAAACCTGGGAACTCGTAAAGCAAATGGGCATGAAGTGGGACAGAAGTATGGTCAACCAATAAGATTAATTGTCCAGGTAAAATTGACCAAATCAGGGACAAATAGGGAAGCGAGTCACATAGCAAGTGAGCATTCTTAAGGATCAGTGACTCTTCTTATAGGGGATTGGGATGGTCAAGGTAATCCATACCTATTTAGAATGTCAATCCCTGATGTTTCTACTTAGGGTGTGGTTGTATTTGTTTTGCCTTGTCTTGAGATCTGGTTTATAGTGGGAGGTGTCTGTCTCTTTCAAGGTCACAAGACATCTGGTCCTCTGTCCACTTTCTCGAGGGCCTGGCCCTATCTGACTGCCTATAATATTTCTAACTAACTCAGCTGCCTGTAACCATATCAGGTATAAGTCTTGCACCAGTATCTTCGAGAGTTCTACCTATTCTGTCTTCAGAAGATTTATTGTTTCTGTTTTAATATTTAGATCTTTGATCCATTTCAATTTTTGCTTAGAAAATGGTGAGACGTATGTTGTCTCTATTTAATTTTCACATGTGGAAAGCCAGTTTTCCCAGCACCATTTATTAAGCTGTTTATCTTTCTTTCAGTGAAGGTGCTTCATCCCCTTGTCAAAGATAAGGTGGATATGTGTGATTGGAGTTGTTTCTATATCTTCTAATCTGTTCCATTGATCCTCAGATCTGTTTTTTGTTTGTTTGTTTTTGTTTTTGCCTGTGCCATGCTGTTTTTATCATAGTAGCTTTGTAGTAAAATTTCAAATCAGGGTCTGTGACGCCTCCTGCTTTGCTTTTGTTGCCTAGAATTGCATTGCTATCCTAGGTCTCATTCTCATTCCAAATGAATTTTAGGAGAGTTTTCTCTAATTGTGTGAGGTATACTATTGTAATTTTGATTTGGATTGCATTAAATCTGTATAACGATTTTGGGAACATGGCCATTTTCACTATATTTGTTCTTCTTACCCAAGAATAAGGAATATCTTTCTATTTTTTGATATCTTTCTTGATCTCCTTTTCAGAGTACTATAGTTTTCAATGTAAAGGTCTTTTGCTTCCTTCATTAGATTGATTCCTAAGTATTTCATTTTATTTTGATACTATTGTGAAGGATGTTGTTTCCACAATTTCTGGGTCACTGGGTTTATTATTTGTGTACAAGAAGGCTATTGATTTTTGAGTGTTGACTTTGTATTCAGCTACACTACTGAATTCAATTAATAAATCTAGAAGTCCTTTGGTGGAGTTTTTGGAATCTTCTACATAGAATATCATATCAAGGATGAAGCCTTAATGGTGGATGACTTCTGCAGAGAAAATGTGGTTGGACATGTGGCTTGGTAGGTGACCCATAGGAATAGTTGCCATCCTGCATGTGACTTTTTTTTGCATACCTTAGCTCAATTCTTTTTCAGTGCAATTATTTATAATTAATGCCTCATAAGCCTTTATCAAATTGTAGTATATCACAAATGTAAAGTCATATTTAAATACAAGATGGAATTATTTAGCCCACAAGGCAATCCCAGCTCTTGAGTCATCTAAATCCTGTATTTAAACACACAATGAAAAATACATTTTTGTAAAGGAAAAAACAGGTGGAATTTTTAAACTAGCCAGCCTACCCAGAAATGTTCCTCATTTGGTTTTCTAATTATAAAACACAGAAGGAAAGTTTGGATTCAAGTTTTAATTTACCAGAACTATACAGGATTAGTTTTTCTACATGCAATTCAGTATTTGACAGTTGTTAAATATTTGCTTTAACCATGAATTTATTTTGAGTACAACACAATTGCACCTACTATCACTGTAGGGTTCTTTTAGGAATTGGCATACATTTATAATATTTAACTAGAACAATCAATAATTTAAAAATAAAAAATGCATTAAAAGTAGAAAATGCATGAAGTACTGCACTTCCTTGGAAGCACATAAGCGTCAACAGAGAGTGGAATAAAAATGGATGTGTAAAAAGCATCAACATGATTTTTTTAAGGAACCTTTTCTTTTTAGTAGCTGTAAATAGATTTAGCTCTTTAGCAAAATCTCTTTGGAACACATACTTGAAATCCAATAATGTGTGTCAGACCTATGACAGGTACTAATTCTCTTCCTCTTGCAATCATAATTTGTTATACAAATAATATTGATTTGCATTTTTAAATTTCTAGACACATTTATAGACACATGATATTCATATATATTATATATACATTCATACATATATATATTCATATATGAATGCATTGAGTGTATATATGTAGCTATCTAGATGTAGATATACATATACACACTTACTGGTTTTTGTGTGAAAAGGATACTATCAACTTTTGTTGAAAAGTCAGTGGATTATATTAAAGTAGACACATTCTCTCACCTAGTTATTTTTGTGACCAATGAGTAACTTGGGTGCTGGAAACAAGTATTCACCATACTGTATATTTATGGTTGAAAATAATGATGAGTGCATTTTGGCAATAAGGTAACACATATATTCAGCTGAATATGTGTGAACTAGGTCTCATTAACTTTGTGATGTAAATTGACTGGGTGTTATGGACTAAAAACTGGTAGTCAACTTGGCACCAGCTGAATTAAATTGGCATGGTGCTGCATTTAGACAATCCACCTGAGGAAGGTTGCCAGCATAAAGAGAGACGTGGAGAGGAAGAGCGGAGGTGTTGTGGATTCTCCTGAGTGCTGTTGTTTGGAGCCATTGGTTCTCCTGGAGGAGCTTGTCAGACTGGCTCCCCAATATGACTTTAGTCATTATCATCGGAGGAGCTTGGGACCTCGTCGCTGAGAGTGGCTGCGGTTCACTTTGGGGAGCTCTGGTCTTTGTGTTGAGCATTGCTTCCTGGCTCCGGAGGGGAAGATGGTTGCTGTTTAAACTCCAGGAGAAGTTGTCACGCTGGCTTGCTGGCATGTACTCGACTGTTCTCATCATCGGAGGAGCGTGGGACCTCGTTGCTGAAGATGGCTGTGGTACTTTTCGGGGAGCCCTGGTTCTTATTTGAGCGTTGCTTCTTGGCTCCACTGTAGAACCCTCAACCTACTAGCACAGATCCTTCATCCCGCTGGCATAGACTTTCTAGCTTCCACTACTGGCCTATGGGCCTTTCCAGAGCAGACTTTGGTGTTGTGGACAGATTTCCTGCACTTTCTTATGTCTAATACTGGGTAGCCATCATAAAAAATATTATAAATTCTGTGTCCTGATTGTAATCTTTCTCCCTGCGACCCCTGACTATAACACTGGGAAAGTTTCAGATGTTCTTGAAACATTTATTGAAGGTCCATTATGTGTCAACCCACTGACAATCAAGTGGCCAAACATGGATTTTTGTGTGATATGGATCAGATTGGTAACTGATGTAGTCACATTTCATGTACTGTATTTCACCTGTGGAGAAGACATATATCTATATTGGAAATATTTTTTAAAATTTTATTTCAAAAAGAAAAAAAAAGCAAAATTTCAAAACGAGATAATAGGAGAATAAAAATTGTTAATATATTGCATATTGTTATATTTAAATTAGTTACTCAGAGTATGAGATATAGGCAATTAATTGTCCAAGCAATCTTAGCACAAAGCTTTCTTCCCAATGAATGAAGAGAAATTAGTAGTATAACTATCTTAACTTGCTTTTCCCTTCCTTCTTTTCTCCTTTCCTCCATCCCAGTTTCTCTTTCCTTTTGAACAATTTCTTCCCATGTCACAATATCTATTGTAAATTTTGAATCTTATTTACTATTTCAGCTTTTCACACTAGGAACACAATACGATGTTTACACATGTGAGTCTGATTTATTTCACTTATGAGTATGGCCTTGTGTTGCACCCATTTACCTATAAAGTCTCCAGTTTATCCTTCTTTATGGCTGAGTAGTACTCCATTGTATAAAAAACACTTCCTTCTTAACCATTTCTTGGTTGAAGGGCATTTGAGTTATTTCCAAGATTTAGCTATTACAACTGTGCTGCTATAAACATGGGTGTACATACATTGCTATGGTATGATGCTTTTAATTCTTCTGGGAAGATAGGCAGAAAGGGAATAGCTGGTCAAATGGGACCTCTAGTCCTAGTTTTTTGAGGAATCTCTACATTGCTTTCCACAGTGGTTGCACCAGTCTACACTCTTGCCAACGATAAAGAAGGGTTATTTTTTCCCCACAGTCCCTCCAGCATTTGTTATTGGTTGATTTCTTGATGATGCCATTCTTCCTGGGGTGAGATGGAATCTCAGTGTTGTTATAATTTGCATCTCTTGAATGACCAGTGATGCTGAACTTTTTTTATATGTTAATTTGCCATTTGTATTTAATCTGAGGAGTATGTATTCATATCAGAGCCCAGTTTGGGGTTGGGCCTTTAAATTTGGGAGGTTTGATTTTTTTTTTAGTTCTTTATATGTTGTCAATAGTAATCCTTTGTCTGAGTAAGTGCTGGAAAATATTTTTTCCCACATTGTGGGTTATCTTTTCACTCTGTTGGCGGTTTCTCTTGCTGTGCAGAACCTTTTTAATAAGATGAGATCCCAGTTGTTGATTCTTTGTGATAGTTCCTGTGTGATCAGGGTTTTATTCATAAAGTCTTTGCCTACACTAATGTCTTCAATGTCATTGGTAAACACCAATGTTTATCTATTCTGTCTTCCAGCAGATTGAGTGTTTCTGTTTTAATATTTAGCTCTTTGATCCATTTCAAATTTAGTTTAGTGCATGGTGAGAGATATGGGTCCAATTTTAATCTTTGGCATGTGCAAAGCCAGTTTTCCCTGCACTATTTGTTAAAGAGGCTATCTTTCTTCCAGCAAATGCATTTGGCACCTTTGTCAATGATAAGGTGGCTTAGTGTGTCTGGAGTTGTTTCTGCATCTTCTAATGTGTTTGAAGATCTTTAGGTCTGTGTTTTTTATATTTTTATTATTTTTTATAATACCACACTGTTTTTATTACAGTAGTTTCATAGTGTAAGTTCAAGTCAGGGATTGTGATGCCCTATCTTGCCTTTTTTACCCAGAATTGCCTTGGCTATTCTAGGTCTCTTTTGGTTCCAGAAGAATTTTAGGATTGTTTTCTCTAATTCTGTGAGATATACTATTGGAATTTTCATCAGAATTGTATTAAATCTGTAAAATGGTTTTGGAAATATGGCCATTTTCACTATATTGGTTCTTCTTATCCAAAGGCAAGAGATGTCTTTCCACTTTCTGATAGCCTCTTCAATCTGGAAATAATTTTTATAAACAAATCTATGCTATTCCCATGAATTTTCAAAAGTCAATAGTTTTTAGTTATAACTTGCACTAATTCTTACATATCATTCCTATTTACTTTAGGAAAAGTTACTTTGGTCTTTTGATAAGGGACAGTATATTTAAATGTGCATATGATTATTTATATTTTCTTTCAAGGTTTATAGATTGTTATTCCAATTAATAGTATTTCTTTTGCTCCTAGGGGAAAAAATATCTGCAACTACCAATAAAAAACTCATGTTTCTATGTATAAAGTAGAATTTTAGAAGAATTAGAAGACAATACTGATATTCCAAGTATGCAATTTTTCTTTTTATTCATATATTTTCCCTCTCAAATATTACAGATTATAGGTGCTACAGTATGATCAAATGTTGTTTTAAGTAACTAAAAGTATTCAAGCTTGATTATTTACTTTCCCATCTTTTAAAACTTCTGAGAATCATCCACTAGTCATTAACTTCTGTAATGACAGATTGTCTGACTATACTTAAGTAAAACTAGAAAATTCAAAATATTCATATATTAATAAAACTGATTAAAGCTTTAATTTAAATTTTAGTTTATTTACTAATATGTGAACTATGTAATACATTCATGCTGGCATGTTTTATAGCATTATTAGACAAATATATTTGTAAACTGCTTGCCTGTATAAAAAATCACATTGACTTTAAATGCTATAGATTTAGTTTTTCATTTGTATACTTATTAAAAACATTTATTAAAGTCATCAATTAAAGTCTAGTAATGGGTTATATGGTGGTAAATAAAACAGATTGCAGACTCCCATGGGGCTTTTAACCCAAGGTTATATAACTTAGACTTTATAGTCAAAAAATGTCCTGCAGTATTTGCTGGAAGTAGAGTTCCTGGGCCTGAGTTCAGAAGATCTGGAATGCAGACTTCGGAAAATGCATTTTCAAGATATCATCCCACACAATTTGAAGCACATTCTCAAATTCATTTTGATTTTCAAGTGATCTATTTTACACACCTTGATCATCATTATTGTCAGCACCACCCAGTGGCTGCCTGCCGAGTTCAGAAAATTTCCAAACTCCTTGGCGTAGCTCCTGTCTTTCTCCCTAATCTCCTTTGGACAAGCTTTCCCTAGCTCTGAGCTCCTGTTATCCTGGCTTGTGTCTGCTCCAAAAGCCTGGTAACCTCACATTTTACTCTGGGTCTTTATCATCTTATTCCCTGTAGGTGAAATCCTCTTCTGCATAAGGTTTCATCACTCAGACCCCAACTCAGAAACCACCTCCTCAGGGGGCTTTCCAGACCATCCCTATCCTGGCATCTGCAGTCACATGCTTCCCACAGTTGTCTATCGAAAAGACAGTCCCAGGCCACAGTAAAATATATGGAGTTCTGGGATTCACCTCACTTATCACGGAGTAGCTCCCCAAAACAAGAGCCCAGGAATCTGTAGCGTGTGTGTGTTGGGAATGAGTATGAGAACACTTAATACTAGATTTACTTTTTAAAAATTTTAAGTGCACAATACAGTGCTTTTAACTATATGCACTGTGGTGAGCAGATCTATAAAATGTATTCATGTTCCATACGTGGAAGTTGAGACCCATTGAACAACTCCTCAGTTCCCTTTATCCACCCCATCCCTGGAAACCACCATTCTACTTTCTGCTTCTATGAGTTTAACTACTTTTAAATACCTAACATTAGTGGAGTAATGCAGTGTTTATCCTTCTGTGTCTGGCTTATTTCCCTTAATATAATGACTTACAGGTTCATACAGGTTGTTGGATGTGGTAGAATTTCCTTTTTGGTAAAGGCTAAATAATACTCGTCATATCCATATATAAAGAGGCACATTTGCCTTAATCATTCACCTGTCACATTAGATGTGTAGGTTGTTTCCCACATTCATTATTGTGAATAATGATGCAATAAATTTAGGAGTGAAAATATTTGAGATCCAGATTTCAGTTTTTTTGATAAATACTTGTAAGTAGGGCTTACTGGATTAAATAGGAGTTCTATTTTTTTTTAGTTTTTGAGGAATCTCCATAATGGTTACATCATTTTACCTGCTCATCAATAGTGTACATGAATTCTAATTCTGCTACATCCTCACCAACACTCATCTTTTTATAATACATTCTAACTGCTGTGCAAGGATATCTTATTGTGATTTTGATTTGAATTTCCCTAATGATCGATGAACACCTGTGCATGTATCTGTTAGCTGTATGTATGTCTTCTTTGGGGAAATGCCTCTTCAAGTCCTTTTTCCACTTTTAAAGTCAGTTATGCAGGCTTTTGATCTTGGTTGTAGAAGTGTGTTATATATTTGCAAAATTAATTACTGCTATGGTTTGGATATGGTGACTGCTCCCCAAGTGTTAATATGTTGGGTGGAGGTGTTGAGGCATGGAGAGATACTTAGGAGACAGGCCTGGGGGAGGGCCTTCCTGGCCACACTTCTCTCTCTGGCTCTGGTCTCACTATGTATCACTCCATCTCACCTGTGCCGCTGACACTGCAGTGCCACCTGCCGTGTGTGGTACAGCCCAGGTGGTTCTCCTCATGCTGTTTGGACTTTCAGGTTTCAAAAGTCTGAACTAAATAAACCTCTTTTCTTCTAAATTACCAAGTGGCAGTCACTTCATTGTAGTAATAGAAAACAAAGTAGTGCAACCCCTCATCAGATGTATGCTTTGCAAATCGCATTCCATATGTTATTATTTTCTTTCCAATTCTTACTTGTTTATTTTTGCTCTTATTCTCTATGCTTTTAGTGTCATGCTCAAGCAAACATTACTAACATCAATATTATGAAGATTTCCCCCTATGTTTTCTTCTAGGAGTGTTACTTTCTCATTGCTGAGCTAATATATCCAATACTCAACTGTAAGGAGGAAAGTTTTGTTTCAGTTCACAGTACAAAGAGGTTTCGGTCCATAGTCAGCTGGCTCCAAGACAGGGCTGTACGGCAGAGGGGCAGGGAAAAGGAGAATAGCTCATGACAATATGACAAGAAGCAGAGAGAGAGATATCAAGGGAGATGGAGAGGAGACAGACCCTTCTAGTCTATGACTTCTGTGACTGACCTCCTCCAACCAGGCTTCACCTCCTAAATCACAGTTAACGGTAAACTCATCACTGGATGAGTCCACTGATGAGTATCATCTCCTCATGATCCAATCACCTGCCCATAGTCCCGCCTATGAACAGATGGGGCTTTGGGAGGGGGGACATTTAGATAAAATCTGTAACAGACTGTTCCGTAGATTCAGGTCTTATGTTTCAGTTTTTATTCCATTTTGAGTTGATTTTTGTATATGATGTAACATAAGGGTCTAATTTTATTCTTTTTCATGTGAATACCCAGTTTCCTCAGCATTATGTTACAGACTACCCCTTACCCATTTTGTATTTTGAAAATACCCTTGTGGAAGATTAGTTCATCATATTTATTTTTTGCATTTATTTCTGGGCTCATTCTCAAGATTATTTTGGTTCACCAGGGATTTTTGTGATTCTGTATGAACTCTAGGATCTTTTTCTATGTAAAACAATGCCATTCAAGTTTTGATAGAGATGGAAAGTCTTCCAAGTCTTGAAATTCATAGGATTGGAACATAGAAGGCCTCTTATGCTTTCTTTCTTTCTTTTTGGCAGCCCTGGGGACCTCTACTCTGAGCTACATCCCTAATCTGTTTTATTTTGATACTTTGAGAGAGTCTTACTGATTCAATAAATTTTCTACCCTGGGCTCAAACTTGTGATCCTCCTGTCTCAGCCTTGCTGGAATTATAGTGCTGGAATAACAGACATGCACCTCCATGTAATTCCTCAGAGTTCTGGAATTACAGACATGAGCCACCATGCCCAGTTTATTTTCACAATGTGTGTGTTTGTGTGTGTCTTAATTTCTTTCATCAATGCTTTGATGTTTTGGGCGTATCCTTACTTCTTTAGTTAAGTGCATTCTTATTTTACTCTTTTTGATGCTATTGTAAATGTAGTTATTTTCTTAGTTTCCTTTTGGATACTTCATTGTTAATGTATGGAAATACAGCTAGGATACTTATATCCTAGATTTGCATCTTAAGATTTTACTGCGCTTATATATTAGTTCTAAAAGACTGTAGCTATTGTAATTTGTGAAATCCTTTGGATTACTATATAACATCACTTTATCGGCAAATTATTTCACTCTTCCTTTTTAACTCACATGACTTTTATGTGTTTTACTTGTGTAATTGCTCCAGTGAGAATTTCCAGTACTGTGCTGAACAGGGTGATCAGAGTGGGTACCCTCAGCTTGTTTCTGATCTGGGAGGAATATGATCGAGTATGATGTTAGCTGGACGATTATCTTGTGAGACAATCATTGCTGGATTTTGTCAACTACTTTTCCTGCATCTCTCTAGATAGTCATATGATCTTTAACCTTCATTCTGTTAAAGTAGTATATCACACTGATTGATTTTCATATATTGAACAATCCTTGCATCTCAGATATAAATCTTACTTGGTTGTGACATAGAATGCTTTTAGGTTCTGTTGAGTTAGGTAAGCTAGTATTTGGTGATGTTTGCCCTAGTGCTCATCAGGAATATTAGACTAGTTTTCTTTTCCTGTATCTTCATTAGTTTTCTTATCTTGTGTTATTATTGCTAATGGAGCAATGTTGATTTCATAAAATAAGTTTATAAGTATGCCATCCTCTTTCATATTTTAGAAGAGAAGAGTTGGCACTAATTCTCCTTTAAATGTTTGGTGTAATTTATCAGTGAAGTTATCTGGTTCTTGGGTTTTTGTTATTAGGAGGTTTCATTACTAATTCAATCTCCTTTCTAGTTATAGTTATGTTTGGATTTTCTATTTCTTCATGATTCATTCTCAGCAGGTTGTACGTTTCTAGGAATGTATACACCTTTTGTTCAGCTTGCCAGAGTATACTTACTCATAATAATCTCATTATCCTTTTTATTTCCACGGTATCCATTATAATGGCATTTTGAATTTCTGGCTGTATTTATTCCTCTTTTCGTCACCAAAGTTGTCAATCTTTTTAAGACTTCAAACTTTATTTTCATTGCACTTTGTACTGTTTTTCTATTCTCCATTTCATTTATTTCTGATCTAATTTTTATTATTACCTTCTTTCTACTAAGTTTGGGCTTAATTTGATTTTCTTGAGGTATAAAGTTATTTATTTTATATTTTCCTTTTAAATCAACATATAATACTGGTACATATTTATAGGGGACTACATGATAATTCAATACACATACGCCATGTGAAATGATTAAATCAGGTTCTCTATTTTTAATATAGACATTTATCAATATGTTAAGTTAAGTTTAGTCCCATTTAGTTACACTTTTGCAGATCTTGTAAGATTTAGTATGTTGTGTCTTCCTTTTTATCTCAAGATATTTTCTAATTCCCCTTTTGATTTCTTCTTCAAACCATTGGTTGTATTTGTGAATTTTCTATCATTCTTTTCCTATTAATGTCTAGTTTGATTCTATACTAATTAGAAAAAATATTTTATATAATTTTAGTCCTATTAAATTTATTAAGACTCTTTTGTGGCCTAACATATGATTCACCCTGGAGAAAAATGTTCTAGGTGCATTTGAGAAGAATGTGTTCTTTATACATTTGTGAGGTCAATTTGGTCTACAGTGTTGTTCAAGTCCACTGTTTGATACTAATTTCTTAATTTTCTGTTGGGATATTCTATACATTCTTGAAAGTGGGATATTGAAGCCTCCTACTATTATTAAATTGTTGTATATTTCTCCTATCTGTTCTGTAAATGTTTGTGTTATATATTTAGGTGGTCTTTTATTTGGTACATATATCATATATATTTATGATTATTATATTTCCTTGATAAATTAACTCTTTTATCTTCATGTAATCCCTTTGTCTCTTGAGACTTTTTTTGGTTTAAATTCTATTTTGTTTGATATATGTACAGCCACTCCTGCTCTCTTTGATTAACATTTCCATGAAATATGTTTTTCACACCTTTCCCTTCAGTCTACATGTGTCTTAAATCTAAAATGATTCTCTTATGTATGATCTACGATTGAATTTTTCTTTTATTTATTTTAATCCTATTTTCCTACTGTATGTCTTTTAATTGAGTGGCTTAATTTGTTAACCTTTGAAGTAATTATTCACAGTGAAGGACCTAATATAACTATTTTGTTAAATACCTTCTTGTCCTCGAATGCTTTTATTCCTCCTTTCCCTTTTTCTGTCTTAAATTGATGCTATTGCTTAAATTATTATAAAATGCTATGAATACTCCATCTTAATTCTGGGAAAGCAATACATATTTTATATTATATATGTCACAATATGTGCATACATGTATATATATTCTAGCTTCATATCTTAAATACAATGAACATATGCACATATGTTTGAAAACAGTTCTGTTCACTTGTGTGTTGAGATATTTGAATTAAGTTCATTAGAGTTGAAATTTATTTCAGGGGTAAAATTTAACATTTTATTTTGTCTCTAAAACATCACAATGTTTTAGACAATATTCTACAATTATTTAGAATGTAATAAAAACGTGATCTGTGTAAGAAGGTTGAAAGTTACAGCACCCTAAAACAATAGTTGTATTGTAAAAGAACAATCTCTCATGAAGATCTCCTTTGAAAAAGCAAAGCCAAAGAAAGAAATAATTTAGGAGAATTTGTTGAAATGGTTTCTTGTTAGAATATTCATTCAGGCACTATTCATCAGCCTTTCCTTCCTACTGTTTAGTGTTCATAGCAACAGCTGTGTTAGATTAGTGGACACTTTCGTGGTATCAGAAATGAGTGGCATATTCCTGGGGAATGGGAGTGGAGCTTGTGATCTTGATTCCGTCGTCTTCATCTATTTCAGTCAATCAGTGTTTACTAATGAGTCATTCAAAAAATACCAACTAATATATCAAATACTGCTGTAGCCAGTCATGAAAAAATAGAAAAGGTCCTTACTCTTGTCAAATTTATTTGCTAGTCATAAGTGACAGGCAATATAAAACATATGAAAGAAAATTAATAAGCTAGGGTATCACAATTACAATGGAAGAATCCCGTAGCTCTGTCACAATGTGAGTGATCTGTGTTCCTCTGAGTGACCAAATCCACTTCCTTTCTGAGTTGCTAGGAATCTAGAAGCCCAGCTCTTTCTAGGCTCCCTTTTCCCCTATGGATTGGACTCTGCTAGGATTTAAAAGGTCTCTTGGCTGGTGCTTTCTCCTGTGGCCATCATCTGGTCATAGGCAGTACTCAGGTATCCTTTGTTCTACTAAATCTGTGAATCCAGGCCATTCCCAAGTCAGCCCTTTCTTTCTGCTCTCTTATAAGAGCAGCTTATCTCTTGCCGTTAGGTATTTCTAGGTGCCAAACTGTGTTCTATGATTCTAGGAGACATTGTGTGAAGATCATTGTGTCTTATCAAGTTAATACAGGAGGTAGGAAAGAAGCTGAGGTATCTTCTCTCACCCCTCTTTTGTATACGTACCTGGGGGAGGGGCTCATGGTATACCATCAATTCAATTGAAAAACTAATTCCTAATCTTCAATACCTCTCCTGACCCTTCTAATTCTTTTTGTAGAATATTGGCTAATGGTTAAATAACACTTTTAAGATCAACAGGTCTACCTATTTTAAACATCCTGTATAGGTAACCTAGTATCTCACTTTAGAATGCTGAAACACCTTCCACTTCTTGCTTTGTAAACTAAAATTTAGGTAATGATGTCCAATTTAAAGTTCTGTAATAATGAAAATCAAAATAAGGTAAAAATAAAAATAAGATGACATGTACCAACTTCCCACAAGAAATGGAAGCATTACATACTTCATACACGTACTAATAAACTAAAAAAGTGATGAATTAAAGCAGAATAAAATCATAATTATGGATTGACATTTTGCTGAAGACAATATGCTCATTTGATCCATTAAGTCTCATTATAGAGCTTTGGTTCCTTTGTAACATACCATTTGTACAATTAAAATTTTAAAAAATGAATTCAAGATAACTGAATACTTGCATGGAAAAAAGACTATTTTGAAATTCAAAAGAATAAAGTGAGACAATACAGTAACTGAACAGATTTTTAGACTGAATTGTTCAGAAAGAGCAAAGGAGAGAGCATTATGAAACAAGGAAAAGACAGCGAAGGGGTCCCTAGGTGGGAAAAATTACTTGAGATTGATCATGGACAAGCGAGCAGGGATGCGTGGGAAAGTGGGTGGCTGAGGGGGAGGGAAGTCAGAGGGTA
>RJWT010028380.1:0-15230 GCA_004365215.1 Cuniculus paca | reverse complement strand
GCCTCTGGACAGAGGACGGCCACCCAGGCTCAGCATCTAGAAGGGAGCCCCTGCGAGGACGGAGGACCACGGTAGCTATCCCCCTCCTCTTCCGCAGATTCCCTGCTCCTCCCAGCAGTGAGCTCTCTGTCCTCCTCCTTCTCCTTCCCTGGAAGGAGGCCACTGCTGAGTCAGTGCGTCTGAAACGACCCAGGGACATCCCTCCTCCTCCCCTGCCTCTGCATTCCTCCACGCAGGGAAACCAGAGGCCCGGTTCTGCGCCACCGCAGTAGCTCCCTGCTCACTCCTGGACCACGGAGGGAAAGAAGGAAGAAGCTTAGGGAAAGTCTACCAGAAGGAATAGTTAGGGCTCCATCTCGAGCTTTTATTTGCAAGTGGAAAATCCTATCTGGAGGAGTCTAGGGGACTCTTGAATTCCTCTGATGAGCAGCTTTAGGGAGGAGCCCCCATCCCTCTGCAGTTGGTCTCCCTCCTCAGCCTCTGCACAGCAGGGCTGGGGACCCTCTCCCGCTGTCACCAGCCACATCTAGGTGAACAGAAGCCTCCAATGACAACAGGATGGGGTGGTCCCCAAACCACTGCGGTAGGAGCAGGGAGGACAGGGCAGCTGGGAGGCACACTGGCCAGCCCCCACCGCGCCCCCTGCCTATGTTGTTTGGGGGTTCGACTTTTTCCTACATCTCCTGCCTGATTTCCTCTGTAAATGTGCCCCTCAGTCAGGGTCAGGGGAGCAGGGGACGATCTTCAGGGGGGTGCACAGGGCACTGTCGTGGAGATGGCTGTCTGGCTGGCGTCTGAGTCACAGGCTCCAGTAGGTCCAGGGGAGGCTGGAACTGCTCCTCACTTCACGGCCCCTCCTTAATGACAGTTCCAGCCCGGGCCGCCCGGAGTTCATTGCTACCGGGGTGTGCGTGTGAGGCTGGGAGGGCCAGGTGCGGAAGTGGCAGGGGTCAGGTGTTGGACAAGCGCAGTGGGAAGGTGGAGGCGAACAGGGACCAGGAGAACCAGAGATGACCGCGCTGTGGGACAGGGTCCCTTTACTGCCAGTGAAGCGCCTTCTCTTCTCTTCTGGCTCTGACCTAAGTCCAGGGTCCCAGTCCCAACGGGATGCACGGTGCTGCTTCCGTGGTGCAGGTCTTCCTGCCGCGGCCGGCGGTGGCATCCAGCATAGTAGCCGTCGTTCCTCCTGCCCTTCTGGTGTGGCTGAGAAGGGCTGCGGGGGAGCGTGCCATGCCTTTCCTGTTTTATGGGTTTCTGATCTTTGAACGCAATCTCCCCCTCCACCCTCCCTTCTTCCTTTATTACGCTTGCTGTCAGATGCCGCCTTTCCCCTTAGGGAGTTTATTTAGCACCTCAAGGGCAGGTGGGGCACAGAGCTCACTGAGATGGCGCCGTCTAGCTGATCAAGGCTGTCCGGAAGTGAGTGACGGGTCCCACCAAAGTGCAAGGTGGCCCCCAGTCCATCCAGAGTCTGGCGGGGCTGGGGGGAGCATGTGCGGATTTCTGGGCTCAGACTGTTAGGAGGAAGTGTGGAGGATGGAGACGGATCCCCCCCCCCGCCCCCGCCGGGCTGGAGGTGAGAAGGGAGGTTGCTAGTAGGGTGGGGTAAACAGAGCCTCAACAGGAGCATGGGGACCGGGGAGCTGCTGATAGAGGAGGCTGGGGAAGGAGGCCGTGAGATCTGCCCGAAGGACTGAAAGCCGCTGGGCCGAGCAGTCGGGGCCTCATCGTGTCCCAGACGGGAAGCCGGGAAGGGGCTGAAAGGACAGCACCTCACAGCCAGGTCTTCAAACCCTTTGGAAAAGGAATGGTGCGATTTCATCTGGACCTACTTCGTGTTACAGGTTGCTGGTGTCGTAGGGAGCAGCGTTTGCGATTAGGCCAGTGTCCGGTTCCTCCAGGATGCTGCTTAAGAGCCAGGAACCTGTCTTCGGTGGAGCCCAAGCTGTGTTTCGTGGTGTGTGCTGGGCGTCTTCAGAGTTTAGATGCCTGCTTGGGGAAGAGTAGTAATGTGCACTCGGCCCTTAATATTCATGCACATCTGAGCTCATATTTTTTTCTGAGGAATCAGACGATTATGTAGTTACCCAGTGCAGGTGAGTGCACCAAGCTCCGGCTGCAGGAAAGAGCCGCCCGCTAGATTTATGGGGCATGTGGAGCCATGGCTCTGAGGATAAAATATTCATGAAATAAAGATGAGAACCACACAAATGGGAGATGACACGAGGAGCGAGAGAGGACGCATTCATCATTGGGAGGAAGCCTGGCGTCCTGTCGCTTCTGCCTTGCCGCCTCCCCGCCCCAGTTCCATGGGGGCAGAAGCAGGAGGCTGTGTCACATGGGAGACGGGGTCTCAGGGACCCCTTCAACTCCAAGAGCGTGCACGCCCCCAGCCCCTTGGTGCCTTCTCTACTCCATACAGAGATTTCCTGTTGTGCACCTCTTCCCCCCTCACGTCTACCAACCCAAGGAGTGTAAAGTGACTTATGGATGTACTTAACCCAGCACTGTGCTTGGTGGACGGTGGCCAAGGGCTCCTCCCTCCTGAGGTCGTGGAGATGGACAAGGAGGGATATAAAAGAGACAAGTCACATCTGAGGGCCCCGTCCCTGTACAGTACTGAGGAAATGACCTGCTGTCTTCTCAGCCCTCTTCAGCAGCATTCAAGGCGGGTGTCCCTGTGCCCAGAGAAGGGACAGAAATGGCCAGGGCCAAGCCGGGGAGTGAACTGTGTATTCTTCCAGAGCTAGGTCATCAGAGAGCCGGGACAGCGGGCTTCCGTGTGCGGGGGGAGGGGAGGCGTCGCAGCTTCCTGCTGGCCGTTCCGGAGGAGTTTGGGAGTGAAGGGTGGACTCGGTCCTTCCATGCGCTGTGCCTCTGGCGCGGCTTCTCTGTTCTCTGGATGTTGTTTCCCTCTTGTGCTGAGGACTGAGCCTGGCCGGTAGCTACACTGCAGAGATCAGAAAGCGTGGCATGGGGTACAGAGACTGTGGGCGTGCGATTCAGGCCTTGGCCCAGGGCTGTCCAGTGTGAAGGCACTGTACACTTACTGCACCCCGTGCTGCAGCTCAGAACCAGCTCACCCGCAAAGCCTGCACTGCTTCTGAGTGCTGGCCGCTGCATTGCCGGTGATTTTTACCTGCCTGACTCTGCTTCCTGTTGGTCAGCACCTCCTCGGCTCCACATTCCCGTGCCTTTGCCCACTCTCCCAAATGTGGAGGCTCTGATTAAGGGATGATGGATCTTACTGAAGTATCGAGCATCTTCCATGTGCCAGGAATCAAAGACGAATGCTTTACCTAGAGCATTAGCTCATCCGGTAGTAGGAGCTCAAAAGTATTTATTGAATGACTGAACCAGTCTGGGCACCTATAAAGAAAATGTTATTCATGTTAAATTGTTGTGTAATCATTGGAGCTGGATCAATGGCTTGCAGCTCTGGCCACGCATCAGAGGTGATTAATTCTGAAGCTTTTTAGAAATGCAGATACCTGAGCCTGTTTCCCAAAGGCTCACCTTCAGGGTATTTCCGAAATCTCCGCGTGCGCTTCTGATTTCCTGCCTACGATGGAAACGTTCCACCAAGGCGCACCCACTTTCCACAGTGGGACTGGGGACGTCTGGCCTGCCAGACGGAAGGGGGTCTGGTTTTGGAGGCGGCGGCCGTGAGCTCGCTTCCTAATCTCCGCTTACGCTGGAATTGTATAACTGTGGGCAAATCACTTCACTCCTAACCTTGGTTTCCTCCTCTGTATCCTTGCGGCTCCCAGCCGTGATGGGGAGTGGTTGCTGGGTCTTCGCATGGCCCTGCCCTGCAAATCTACAACGGAGCTGATCAAAACCGTTGTGTGTGACATTTTGTAAAACTGCCCATGTTTCCCTGAGAGCACTTCGTTGACTTAGCATTCAGCTTTGCCCTTACCCCCTTACCCAGCCCTGACTTTCAGATCCCAAGCCCGGCATACGTCCTGGGAGCAGTGCTTGAGGAGATCACATTGGTGGCTTTCTCCTGGCTGCTGGGTCTCATTTACCACCTGGTTGGTCCCAGTGGTTTCTGGAGAATGCTGCCAGCAACCACCCCAGTCAGGTGACAAGTCCCTTGTCCCTACTTTTGCTCCTGTCCAACTTAAAATAGGAGCTGTTGGACTCCAAACGAAGTCAGTTCTAACGAGTCCCCCGTGTAACAAGCTGTTACATAGATGATAGTTTAGTTAATTACCGTTTTCCAATACACTGGATTATTTCCACGTTGGTGAACAGTGGCTTAATTACAGAACTTTATCTCTCTGCAAGACAGCGCCTGAGTGAGGCTCCCCAGTAACCTCTGTTGGTGCATCTGCTGTCGTGTTTAATATGGGGTGAGAAATGTGGAGCTGCAATCCAGCCGATTTGTGGATAAACGCAGCCAGTGAATTTTATGTCATATGCGGGGATGTTTGAGTAGTTCAGTTACCCATCGTGGATTAATGAAGGTAGCAATAAGTTTCCAGGTCTCTTTCCACAGCTGTCATTACCTGGCTGAAAATCTAAATCTTGGGATAATGAGGATGTAAATGAATGTAGTCCACATAAAAAAGCCCATTATTTGAATTTGCATAACATTATAGAATGCACCATTTTGTCCAAAAGGTGGATATTTATTCAA
Source organism: Cuniculus paca (assembly GCA_004365215.1). Lineage (NCBI taxonomy): Eukaryota > Metazoa > Chordata > Mammalia > Rodentia > Cuniculidae > Cuniculus > Cuniculus paca. The sequence continues at coordinate 10,585 of RJWT010028380.1, read as the reverse complement.
TCACTCTTGCTTCTTTCCTTGAGTGAGCTGATGATGCCTGCCTTCTCTTTCTGTGGCTAGAGATGCAGAACGTGCAGGTAGACATGTAATGACCTTGTGTGCGCTCGCAGGACCCCAAGCGCAGTGGCCCTCTGCTCTCAGCTCCTCGTCCCTCACCCTGCGGCTGCCTTTGCTTTCCAGGGGATCAGGGAAGTATCTACTTTTAGTGCAACCCTTTTTTGTGTCCATTTAAACCCCAATACAAGAAGCCTGACGATCCTCTCTTCTCTCAGGTGGTCTTGATGTTGCTGCTACTGGGATAATGGGATCCGAATAGAACGAGGGCCCGCTGGTTCCAGGAGGTTGGCTTCTTGACAGCCATTTGGCGTGAGAAGCTCTCCCTGGGAATTCTGTTCAATTGGTGTGGACATTTGCTGGGTGTCTCCGTGCGGAGAGGTTAAAAGGCTAATGAATAACCACAGCCCAGAGCTGATTCGCACTGCATGGCCCTGCAGTCCTGGGGACTGGTTCGTCCCTCCTTAATTTAAAGAAAGGGAAGAATATGTGAGCTGAAGAATCTATTTAAGTCCTTTCCTTCAGGAGTCTTGATTTGAAGGGAATTGGCCACCCCTGTACCCACTTCCTGGGTTGGTCTTTATCTAAGTGCTTTGCTGTTACCTGATCAGCTCCTGCCAGCTGCACTCAGGATACTAGCTTGGTGTCCATGGCCTGGTGCTTTCCCAATCCCACACCCTTCCTCTTCCTCCTCTCCCTGTGCTTCGGTGGTGAAGACGTCCACACCCGAGAGACCTCCCTCCCACATTTTCTCTTCAGAGGATTTTGATCTGTCTGTCTCCCCCCGCCAAAAGCTCCCTCTGTTTGTTTTGCTGGCACTTAGTAGATAGAGAGAGTTCCTTCCTCTTTGCCCCTACCCTCAACTCCCAGTCTTTCTTTGCCCTTCTGGGACAGGACATTATCCTTTCTCTCTTCAACCCTGGCAAAACAAAAAACTCCTCCTAAACGGTCTGCCCTGGCCCAGCCCTTACTTGACTCTAAGCAAGAGGGCCAGGCTGTCCCTTCTGACTGCCGAAATCCAGGGTGAACATACCTGGAACCAAGACACTTGCTCTCCCGGCTGCTAATTAGTCCACTCTTAAACTTTATTTCCTTCATCCCCAAAGGGGATCTTGAAGTCCAGAAGTGAGAACAGAAAAGAGGAAAAGGCAAGATTGTGCAATTAGCCAGTTCCTCCAATGATCCCCAGGACCGCCTGGTTACCAGTTTCCCCTCTACAGAAGCAAGTCTATCCTGAGGACATCCTGCTTGTCCGCCCTCCTCGACCTTTGCTGGCTGCAGAGAAGGCACAGTTATCTACTTAAACCCTGACATTGTTTGAAATTCTTTCATTGTCTCCAGCTTCCACACTCTCTAGTGCCAGTCCTTTAAGCTCTTTGTACCTTTTGAGATGAAAATAGCTTATGGATAAAATAGTTACTGAAACAGATGTGGCACTGAGTGTCACCAATGCAGATAAAGGAACAGCATCCTGTATCAGAGCCACAGCCTGTATCGGAAGCTTCATAGGTGCTCAGAGCAGCCACGAGGAGGCTGGAGGTGCAGGCTTGGTGAGGAGCAGAACTGGCGCCTGTCCAGAGACCTGCAACCCTGGAGCTAGGAGGCTGACCCAGAGCAGGGAGCTGGACCAATCACATCTGCTATACCAAGTAACCCGGATCATCAACTTAAACAGCTTGAAAGCCACCCAGGGGATTAGTAAAACACATTTCTAGGTATGTCTGAATGCGACCTTGGGTACCACATCTGATCCCGTGCTCCTTCTTCTCTAACACTGTTCCCCTGTCCTCTGCTTTCCAGCTACCATGAGCTGAGCAGCTTTGTTCTGCCACAGCCTTCCACCATGACATTTGTGCCTTGGAGCCAAATGACCATGGACTGACTCCTCTCAGACTCTGAGCCAAAGAAGTCATTTCCTCTTTGAATTTGTAGGTGTCAGGTGTTTGGTCCCAGCAATGGGAAAAATGACCAGTACAACTATTCTCTTGTCACTTTATCCCCTTTTTCAGGATTCAGATTCAGCCCTCTTTTCTTTGTTGGGATCATGGTGCTGGCTCTTGGGGAGGTGAGCAAGTCACTTGGCAGACTGTTACCCAGTGTAGACAGTAATTCCCCCAAAACAGTGAGCCCTAGACTTCTTTAAGAGGAGAGTATCGATACCATTATAAAATACTATTAAAGTCCTTTTATAAAAAGCAAAACATAAAACACTGGGGGGAAGCAGCATGGAGCTGGCTCAATCATGAAGATAATTAAGAGCTCAAGTTCGGTTTGTTATTTACCAATGGTCCCCAAATTGTCATTGTTCGTCTTAGTAGTTTTCCATGCCAAGATGGTCCAAAAGTAATACGCATTTGGTAGAAGTCCTACTTTGAAGTTTGAATTGCTGTCTTCTCCTGGGCCAGCACAATGCGGCACCGCATTCTCTAGCAATACGGGGGAGCTGCTGTCAGCTGCAGCTTCCATCCAGCCCCGCCGTGAGGGGAAGCAGCCACGCTCTGCCGAGAGCTGGGTGGCTAAGCCGCAGTGTTGGCTGGGGTAGACAGAGCAAGTGCATTGCAGTTTTGGGATGTTTTCAATTTATGATGAGTTTACCTCTTCAGCGGAGGAGTAAACAGTAACAGACTTTTGGAGAAGTCATTGAAAGCATTTCATGAATGGCATTTCACCAGGAAAAGTGGAAGCCTGATGTCGTCCAGCCACTTCTCTCACTTCACCCTGACACTTGCCACCCCAGAGGTGCCCTCAACTCAGAGATGGTTTCCCAGATCCAGGGAGCTGAACTCTGCTTTTATGGGTCTTCTGATCACTGGAATCTGGGCTTTGCCTCAGGGTTTTGTCAGTGACTCCCAATCTCGCATCCATCCCTGATACCAAGTCTAATTGTATTGGACCCCCCTGCCCCATAGGTGTTCTCTTATTATCTTAATTCCTCCTGGCCTGAAATGAGTGCTCCATTGTCTTGTGGTTGTCATCAGCTTTCCTGTTCTGGGAGAAAATTTGAGAGACTGACACCAGGTGTCTCACCAGAAGTCAAACACCAGCTGCTGGGTTTGGGCTCACAGTGATGTAGAGCAGTGGTCCCCCATTCCCCTGCTGGGCATGTTGGGGCAAGGAGAGAATCACAGGGTGCAGCATGAGACGTGTTGAGCTGAGTCCTCCTGGGGACCAGCCCTGGGTTGGTGCATTCCGGTGGTGGAGATGCAGCCGTTATTCAGGGTGGCTCTTCCTCAGGGGACTCCTCATGCCCTGGCCCCAGAAGAGCTCAGTGCCCATCATAGGAACAGACTTATTCTACAGGATTTCTTTTTCCTCCTGAAAACATACCACGGGCGCTTCATTTCCTGCAATTTGCAAAGCCCCTGCAAGGCAGATAAGGCTCTGGTTCTTCTCTTCAGTACATGATGTCAGTGTTAGAAAGCCCACACGGCTGTTTTGCAAGTGAACTTTAAGGTGGTGTTTCTCTTGGAGTTTCATGTGAAGAGGGACAGCATTCATTGTCTTGCCTGGCCCATTGATGCCTGTGTGGCTACAAATAGAACTGCAGCTTCCAGATCAGAGGCAGGGAGCTGGGGTGGCTCTTAGCGTGGTCAGATTCATGCCACCGTCACAGATGAATAGATGACCTCTTCCTTGAGCTTCCAAGCAGTGTGACCACCTTGATTCCTTTTGACTTTGAAAGCAAATCAAGTAATTTGAAAAGGATGATATGATTCTGTTTATTTTTTTGTAAGCAAATAAACAGATCAAACAATTTTCTGTGATGCCGCTCCCCAGGGTGTGGCAATATCCAGGTGAGGATCACTCATCTGGGCAGCCTCAAGCCCTCGTGATACCAGGAGAGTCAGCCAACCCTGGGGAGTCCCTTTCTCACCATCGCCGCTCCTCATCCCCACCCAGAAACCCAGGCCCATTAGCCTTCCAGGCAGGGAGATGCCCCACCTGCACCCAGCCTCCCCGGAGACATGGATGGGGAGATGCAGGTCACCCGGTAAGACCAGATACCTGTTCCACTTGGGCTCCAGATCACCTCTGGCACCCACAAGGCTGGTGACTCTGGTGAGGTCATTGAGTCTCCTTTTGTACAAGGCAGGGCTGAGTGTTCTGAGCTCTAAACGGCAATTGCAGGGGACGTGCTAGGCGCCGGGGACCATTTCCCCCGTTCTCATGGAGGGCTCCCACATGTCCTTCTGCATCTGCCAGTCCTTCAGACTGTCTTGTCACAAGGGTTTCCTCGCCTGGGGCAGTGATGCTAAGTGGAGTAAAAGTGGCAGAAGCACTGTCACCAAGGGTTTTGCTGCGTGTCCTGGCTACAGGCTCCGCAGAGAGCAGGCGGCTGTCCTTGGCGGGCAGTGGGAGCCTGGGCGGGCGATGATCAGGCAGCAGGCTGAGCAGGCCTGGTGCCTCCAGGTCCCCTGCGTTGGCTGCCAGCCAGCTTGGCTCCTGAGGGTCCCCCCTGACCTCCCCGTCTCCCCCTCCAGGACAAAGAGGTGAATCTGGAGCAGGTGCACCGGCGCATGAACAGCCTCATGGACGAAGACATTGCTCACAAGCAGATCTCGCCTGCGTCCATCGAGCTCTCGGCCCTGGAGATGGGAGGCCTGGCGCCCAGCCAGGCCCTGGAGCCCACGCGGGAGTACCAGAACACCCAGCTCTCCGTCAGCACCTTCCTGCCGGAGCAGGGCGGCCATGGCGCCGGCCGGACACTCTCGGCAGGGCCCAGCAGCAGCCTGCCCCTGCCGCTGAGCAGCTCGGCCACCATGCCCTCCATCCAGTGCAAACACAGGTCGCCCAACGGGGGACTGTTCAGGCAGAGCCCGGTGAAGACCCCCATCCCCATGTCCTTCCAGCCCGTGCCTGGGGGAGTCCTCCCGGAGGCCCTGGACACCTCCCACGGCACCTCCATCTGACCGCACCGCCTGCCGCCACCCTCCCGCCCACCCACCCGACCAGCAGAGCTTTTTAATACGAGAAACGACAAGACCACACATGCACACACGCACACACACACGCACACACACAGAGACTCTTTCATGTTTCTTGTACATATGTGTAAATAATGACAGAATGGAGTGGGGTAAAAGTGTATTTTGAATATTCCCAATTTTCGAAGTCAGTAAAAAAAAAAACAAAAACTGTATGAATGACTTTGTAAATTTTGTTCTATATGAATAAAAAGGCAAATTACTTGTGATCATTCTGAAGTGCCAAAGGAGCCCCATGTTCCTGGGCCTTTCTGAGGGCAGGAAGGGCCATCAGATGAGGAGTCCCTCCCTGCTGGGGAGAAGGAGGACGAGGGGCCCCCATTGCTGCTGGCTGCCTGGACGCCAGCCTCCCACTCCGTCCTCTGCTCCTGGCCCCTCATTCCTCCTCGAGTCTCCTTGGGTAGGTAGAGCGTCTGCACCCAGCCCCGGCCAGCCCATCGGGACACGGTGCTGGAGGGTGAGCCACTCTTCCGGTAGGCCTGGCTCTGAGGAACTGTCCCGGACGTAGAGCGGTCCCAGCCAGGCCAGCTCCAGATGGGGACTCCATGTACGTCACAATGCGCACCTGCCCCTGAGCCCCCGAGAAGCTGCCCATATTGAGGTAACAGGCTCTGAGGGCTTCGATGCTGATGTGTTCCAGTACCATTTGATCTTGTTTTTTATTTTCTTTTCCTATTTAGCAGAGTTGGCCATTGATAGACCGCGGGGGAGAAGGGCAGGCCTCACCGCTGTGTCACAGAGGCTGGGCAGAGATGAGACTGGCCTGGGAGAAGGTCCTTGGGGACAGGCAGATGTGAAGTGTGGTTGATCGTGTTGATCAGGGGAGGTGGTGGGGATAAGAAGCCGGGTGAAGAAGAGCTACATGCTTAGCTTTGGGCCTGTGGCCCAGGTGAGAGCCAACTGTGGCCAGGGTGCAGGTAGTAAAAGCATTTTGATTTCCAGTAAAGGGTCCTGTTGGATGGAGTTGGGGTGGATGCTCCCCAGGTGATGGGGAGGCTGGGGAACAGAAGAGAAGGATCAGTGGGAAGGAGATTTGATTCTTAGTGAAGCTAAAATAAAAGCTTCCTGTCTCCTAGAGAAGCTGCAAAGCATGCCTCTGGTTCTCAGGCCATTCAGGAAATCTCCCAAAGATAGCCAGACCCAGCTTTACCACCTTCTCCAGACCAGGAGTTTTCAAGCAGCCATCTGGAAATGGCAGAGTTCCTGCAGGCTGACAGCATCTTAGGTCCTCTGAGCCCCTCAGGCGTACGCCTGAGCCAGTGAACTTGCTTGGAAACCCTGTTTCATAAGACTAGCACTACCTGAAAGCCTCAGCTCCCTCTACTGCCCTTTCTGGGCCAACTGAACTGTAGAACCAGAGAAAGAACCGTCAGGAGCAGAGTAATTGGAGGACTCTAAGCTGTGACATTTCAGTTCCTGTCCTGTTGAAGACACAGGTGATTCTACTCTCCTAGACTGTCAGGATGGAGAACAGAGCCCACAACCAGATCTGAGGAGCAGGAGGCTCCCAGCCACTCCCAGCAGTCATCGGGGAGCTGAGGCCTGGGCCTGTGGTCATGGGGAAACACAAAGTCTATCGACCGCCTCTTCTTCAGCCTTCTAGAGTTCTCCAGAGATGTATTTATGGGGGTGATAACTAGCCCAGGATTGATTGCTTTCCTAAAGTCCCTAGTGTCATGAGGGAGCGGTAGGGAATGGCGCATTGCACATTCAGCTAAAATGCCCTGGGAAAGGCTGTGTTTATAATTATGTTATTTTTTCTTTGGATGCTGGGAGTGGCCCCATAGTGCAGAGATGGTCTGCTGACGTCTCTCTGATCAGTGTGTGTGGAGCTTGGAGCTGGGATGCATGGCAGAGGCGAGGCAGGCTGTTGCTGTCGCCCCAAGAAAGAGCAGGCTTTGCTTTCATTCCCTCAGCACTTTGGGGAGCCCGCCCTGGAAGGTCAATGTTTCATCCATATGGTCTCACTGCCTTATCTCACACCAAGTCTGGTTTTTCCCCTGGAGATGTCCTGTGTTCTGAGATAGAGCATGGGTGTGAATGTATAGATGGCTGCTTAGATGCCTTTGCTTAGAATGGTTGTCAGGGAGAGAGAGAGAGAGATGGAGTGTGTGTGTGTGTGTGTGTGTGTGACAGAGTGACAGACACGCAGACAGACAGCATCTTCAAGGGGAAAGTATACTGCTTCTAAAAAACCCTTAACATCTCATGGTGTTATTCTTCACCATATTTATGTTAGTTTTTTAAAGTTCCTGCCCTTGGCATGAGGGGAAATGATTGATATTCAGCAAGTTGTCTAGAGGGAAAACAACAAAATCAGAATCTTTCCAACTTAGATTTCTGTGTCAGCTCATAGAATGTATCTTTTTTTCATGCTTTGCTCTTTGGATTTATAACTCTGTTTAGACTATTCCATACATTTTAGGTATATTTTGTGCCTTCAGACACTGCAAATAATAATCAGCATTTGGATTAAAGTTGTTTAATAATAAAACTTATCTGCTCCTGATACTCTTATTCTCTGGGCTGAGGAAGTGCTGTCTGCTATCCCTGGGTGTAGACTGGATGCTGTCCTGTTGCAACACACACTTGTGGGGGAAATTCTGCTCCCCGGGTGGGTCTCAGATATGCCTGGGGTGGGGCCACCTCCAGGGTTCACTGACACCAACCAGAGGACAGTGTGAGGGACAGACCCAGCAGCAATTCTAAGTTCTCATTCACCTGACAAGTGCTTTTAAAAGGTTGAGTTCTGAGAAGATGGTAGGGAGACCTGGGTTGTAACCCACCGCACACAGGGAAGGGCCTCCCACCTAGGCCGACTTCAGCCAACTCTTCTGTCTCTCTTCTCTGCATGCCCTGTGTCTGCAGATACCTTGCTACCTGTGCTGAGCTCTCAGAGCTAAGGGGCTGTCATTCCCAGAGGAACCCCAGTTCGACTTCTCGACATCTGGCTTTTACAGAGTCCACGATGCGTTTCTCCCATGGACGTTCCCTACACCCAGCCGTCGCCATGGCCTGGAGCCAGCTCCCCCACCCCCAACATGTGCGTGCTCCCACTCCCACCGATGGCATCCTGAAGGTCTCTGGTGACTTCTGGCTCTCCATGGGGAAACCAGGCTGACCCACGGAAGCTGGTTTTCATGATGGAGATCACAGCTTCTAGGGACCCAGAGAGAACTCCTGGCCTTTGTTCCTCCAGCTCTGCCGATGACGGGCTTCTCCCATGTCGGGAGGGAGCGCCTCAGACTGGAGATGGGAGAACACAGCACAGGCCTACCCAGGTTTCCTGAGCAGAGACCTGACAGGAGGAGCAGCTGCAGGGACTCCCCGAGTGACTTCTTTAAGGAAAAGCAGCTCAGATTTCACATTTAAAGTCCTACAAATCTTGCCACAGCAAAACTAATTGCAAACCTATTTTTTTTTTCTTTTCAAGCTCTGAAAGAAGCATAGAGATGCACCAAAGAAGAAAAGACTAGTAGGTCTAACAGCCGTGGTGACAAAGGAATATTTAGTTCCTATGCCATTTCCTTTCGAACTCATTTAGTTTAGTAACACATAATAGAAATAGTGTTACATATTTTACAATATTATTAAATGTAATAATCGTACCTTGTAGTTAAATATTATTAAATATTTCATTTAACAACGGAGAAGGACAATGTCTAATAGATGACATGGGTCTCTCTGTGACCTTCTGCCTCCAACAGCGTTGCTTAATCTTGGGCTTTTGCCTTTGTTTCGAGTAAACTTTCATTCCTGTAAGTGCAAGCTTGGGAATTAGCATCTATGTCTTCAAGCCTTGTATTGTGCTCCTAGCTTGGGTGACTCAAGAATAGATAAAAAGCTCGAAAAATTTTAATTGACCTTTCTTTCCTTCTGTTACAATAAGAGGAAGCATTTCTGTTCCTAATGTAACTGCTTTTTTATACCTAAAACATTCTTTTATTTCATACCATTAGCTGTTTCTAAAATATGAAATTATGTTTGGTTTTTGTCCTCACTCCTTATGCCAAGAAACTCTAGATAAATAGCTCTTTCTTATTTTGTTCTCCCAGTGGTATTTGAGTCAGATTATAAGAGGGATACATACTGCACACAAATCAGGTGAGCTAATAGTCACTGCCTACAAAGGGGAAGGGCCAACTGTCAATACTAATCTCCCCAGTCCCCTCAGCTTTCATTCTGTCTCTCATCTGAACTTGACATTGAACGCCAAACTCCAGAGAGAGGCAGGAAACTTCTCCGCAGCAAGAAAAACCCTAGACACAGAAATTTGCAATGACAATGGCCAGGAACTGAAAGAGCGGGCACCAGGCAGGACATGGTCACTTAGGATGAGCGGCCAAATGTCATTCAAGGGGAGATCAGTAGCTGAAAGATCCTGGCATACAGTTGCCAGGGGCAACCAGTTGTCCAAGCACAAACTATTCACCAACACACAGACTTCCTGACACTCAAAATGAACACACACACACACACACACACACACACACACGATCATGCATGCGTGCACTCATAAGCAAACATCACGCTCTTTGCAGACACATTCACCCTACCAGGCACAGTAGTAATATACTTGAGGGCTGCAGGCACGTGGAGCTCTGCTCATCACACGGAGTCCAGGGGAGGAAGGAGGCTGTCTCAGGGCTGCCCTGCCCCGTGCACCTGTCCAGTGCAGCAATCAGCCATGCGCCGCTCTGCAATCAGCCACCCAGGAAGGGGGCGCAGCCCCTGCGAAGAGCCCTCGCCCTAGCAGGCTCCTGGTGTGCAGAGCCACCACTCCTCCCAGTCCCTGCTTCCTCTGAAATCGATTTTCAACCAGAATCCCTGAAAATTGCAAAAACATCCCCAAATTCTCCAAGGTTCCCTGATAGTTTCCAAATAAGGAAATCCATGATCACATCCATATCAGTGAGCATGCATTGATTAGGTATCGCAATCCAGAGGCTATACTACTGCCTTTACATCCACTCTCTTATCTTCACCTCAGCCTTGCAAAGCAGAAATTGTTATTTAAAAGTTATGGATAGGGAAACCGAAACTCAAAAAGCCAGGTCCCCCAGTGGGAAGGAGGTGGTGTTTGGCCCTGCTCCTCCTAAGTGGGAAGTGCTCGCCTTGCACCTCAGCCAGGCACCCGTGCTGGGCTTCTCTGTCCCCAGACACAGGGTCACCAGCAACCACAGCTTCCTCAGCCTCCACATTTGCTGTCTCCTCCCTGGTGGCCTCAGGGTGTGTGGCTTTGTATCTCCTCATGTCCTCGCAGGGCTTGTGGCTTGTGGGGCCAGCTCATCTGAAGCCCCCTCAGCCAGGCAGGTCAGGCTCTGCCAGGGTCACTCAGGACGGGTGGCTCCTCTCAGGGCGTCTCTTTCTTCCTCTTAGCCCACACAGGAGGAGCAACCCGTTTTCTGCAGAAAGCAAGCTGCATATCGGACATCGAGGAGCTCTGGGACTTACTTTCTCCAGAGTTTCCAGATTCTCTTTCATAGCAGGAATCCCCCAGCACCCCCAGCCCCTGTCAAAGTCCCTGGGTAGACAGACCCTTGGAG